>VJMH01005527.1:0-18365 GCA_009835185.1 Aphanomyces stellatus | reverse complement strand
GATCAAGCCCGTGCGCGAGTCGCTCTCGTTCTTCATGCTCCAGTTCAACTCGTTGGACCGTCCCGAAGACCGCCCGCACACGCTCAAGTGGATCATCGCGGGCAACATCGCGCCCGGTCTCTTCATCCTCATGTTTTTCAAGTGGTTGTTTGCCGAGAACGGCGACTTGGTCTACATCATTGTCTTCATCACGGGCGTCGGCGATGGCTTGGCCGAACCCGTCGGCATCATGTGGGGCAAGCACAAGTACAAGACGACCGCCTGCTTTTCCACGCGCGCCTACACACGCAGCTGGGAAGGCTCGGCCTGCGTCTTTCTCTCGGGCATGATCTTCCCCGCGCTCCAGTACGCCAACTTTGACAACTTTACCCAAGTCCTCGTCTCCATGTTGGTCTTGCCGCCCACCATGGCCTACGCCGAAGCCATCGCGCCCCACACCATGGACACTCCCGTCTTGATGATTGGATGCGGCGTCATCTTGTGGTTCATCTGCACCTTCATCTAAGCACCCAAAAGTCGCATGAAGTCCTTCGAAGATTGTCATTCGATGGACTGGTATTGCTGCTTCTGGCTTCGCGCCTTTGGATGCTCATGATGGGGTATCCAACTTCCGTCGCATCCCTGCTATGCATATTTGATCCTCGTTAAGCCTTGTGGCCCTATATGAAGAATTGCATGTTTCGATGATGTGTTCTTCCAGATCCGTGACATGTCAAAACGGTGATATTATTTGGGCGGGATAATTAAATAGTGTAGAAAATCTGTCCGATTTATTCTATTTAGTGTTATGCTGACACTAAATATATTCCAAATTCTGGAGTTTGGTTGGCTGAAAATTCTTTCCGCAGATAACATCAGCCAACCAAAACGAGCTAAGTTGAATTTTTGTGGAGTCGCGGATTCTTATTTCGAATCATTTTCGTTTTGGTTCGCTTCTCCGCCCTCGTTCGTCATGGGTCGCCGCAGTCGAAGCAACTCCCGCTCTCCATCACGCAGTCGAAGTCGCAGCCGAGGACGAAGCCGTCGTGACTCAAGGGACTCTCGCCGTGATCGCGACCGAAGCCGCGGAAGAAGCCGTAGCCGAGATCGAAGCTCCCGCCGCGACAGCGACCGCCTGGTTCCCCAAAGTTTGCTCGTTCGGGGACTGCCTCCATCCATCACCGCTGACCAATTGCGCGAAAAGTTTTCTCGCCGCAATGGCGACATTCGGGATGTCCATGTCCCCAAGGACCACGTCACGGGTGCCCCGCGTGGGTTTGCGTTCATTGAATTCGCCGACATTCGAGAAGCCCGCGAAGTCAAGCACATTATGGATCGCACCAAGTTGGATGGAGTCGAAATCGGCGTTTTGTTTGCCCAAGAACGCCGCAAAACGCCCGAACAAATGCGCCGCCAAGAGCAAGAGGGGGGACGCGGATCCAAGCGACGCAGCCGCACGCCTCCTCGCCGACGTGATCCATCTCGATCGCGCTCGGTGTCGCCGTCGGAGAAGCATCGGAGCCGTCGGAGTCGCAGTCGAAGTGTGAGCCCTGAGAAACGCGACCGTTCCGAAGGTATGTTCTTTCTCCATGATGATGACGTGTCTCAAATTTCTTTGCAGAGTAAACGCATGACGACTGCTCGCGCCGTGCAGACGACCGCCGTTATTCCTGCTGCATGTTCGACGTCGACATCAAGAGCCCCTCTTGCATGCTGCTACCACACGCAAGGGAGTTTTTATAAAGAATATCAAGTCGTCGACGACACCACCTAAAGATCAAGTCGAGTCTCTCATGTCAAGTGCATTCAAGCAGGAGAAGATGAGGGATCTGTGCTGGAGGTGCAAGGAAGAGGGGGTGACGAGACATGCTCCACCACAGGAGGCAGAGTACGACATTGTCCAAGGTGAGCCCGTCGCAAGAACCACATCGTAACAAGCCACATTGCATTACCCACCGATTAAAATCATGGGGCGGTTCTGGCCACTGGCAATGCCATACATGTTGCCGTGCCCTCCCAAGGCAAACTTCTTTCGCTTCACGGCGGCTTGGACGATCAAGAGCAAGTCGTCGTCGGAGAAGCCAAGACGCATGGCGTCCCGCAAGCTCACTTCGGTGTTGCCAAAGAGGCAGACCTTCAAGTTGCCGTCGGCCGTGAGCCGCAAGCGGTTGCAGCCGCCGCAAAAGTGCTCGCTCATGCTCGTGATGAAGCCAAACTGGCCGGCAGCGCCGCCCGCGAGCGCAAACGCCTTGGACGTGTCGTGCGGGTCGTCCTCGAGCTTGACGAGCGGAAATTCCGTCTCGAGCTGCGCCAGCATTTCCGCGTACGGCACAAACGTGCGGTCGTTCCACTTGTTTTGGTCGAACGGCATCCACTCGATGAAGCGGACGTCCACGGCCAGCTCTTTCGTAAGCGCGACAAAGTCGATGATCTCGTCCAGGTTGAAGTCGCGCATGACGACGCAATTGAGCTTGACGCGGACCGGCGACGCTGCGACGGCCGCGCGGATGGCGCCGTAGACGCGCGAGAACCCCTTGCGCCGCGTGATACGCGTAAACTTGGCGTCGTCGAGCGTGTCGAGTGAAATGTTCAGGCGGACCGGGAGCGCACAGAGTGCATCGAGGTGCCGCGGCAGCGCGAGGCCGTTGGTCGTGATCCCCAACGACTCGATGCCGGGGATCCCGTGCAGCGCCGTGGCCAGCGGCACGATGTCGGATCGAACGAGCGGCTAGGTATCACGATGAATGAAAAACGTTTTCTTGGATGGGACCTACCTCGCCGCCCGTGAGACGGAGCTTGGACACGCCCGCGCGCGCAAAAAGCGTCGCGAGCCGAATGATTTCATCGGTCGCAAGCAAGTCCGATGTCGGCTGGAGCGACACGCCTTCTTCGGGCATGCAGTACTGGCAGCGGAGGTTGCAGCGCTCGGTGAGAGAGATGCGCAGGTACGTGTGCGCGCGGCCGAACGTGTCTACGAGGTCGTGATGCTTGGCGGTGTGTTCCTAGAAGACACTGCATGAGAGCATGTTCAGACGATGCGATGAATACCGCATCGGCACGAAGCTGGACCATGAGCTGGTCCAAATGCGCTAATCGCGTGTCGTCGTCCTCTTGTTCCCGCGGCGATGATGGGCGCTGCGGTTGGTGCTGCTGGGTGCTGTCCTGGATGAACTGCGCGAGGGAAGGTCCATTCGATAGCTTTTCCCGCCGCAACTGCTTCTGCTGCTTGGTTTGCTGCGAAAAGCCGCGTCGAAGCGCGCGCCCGATCATCCTTGCGCCTCCTTGAATGTGCGAAAATGATGAAAATGGAGATCACTCTCGCGACCGTTGATTGGCCGAGTAATAGCCCGCGCCCAGCCCGCATCCGAACTTGAAGTCGCTGGAACACTGCCGAAAGATTGACCAAGACAGATGGAGCGAACCACTTGAGCGCCACACGGCAGCTCCATCTTCCCGACAGGAAGCGGTGTACATGGCGCGGATACGCTGCATCCATCAAGTGGCGGGACAGCGGAGCGCTTGAACTTGGTGGACCCAAAATGCGACCCGCACCCGCCCATGACGACCGGACTGGATTCCGGTTGTGGTATCCGGATCATTCAAGTTCGAGCCACGTAGACGCCGGCTGCAGTCGACACGAAGATGCTTCGCCAACGCAACCTCGGGAAGGAAGGAAGCGGGACGTCCGTGGGCGAGTCGTCCTTTAGCACGCGCCAGATCCTCAAGAAGGTCGATGTCTACCCGAAACTCCATCGCGAGTTTAAAGTCCAAACCGAAGCCGGCGCCACGGGTACGTCGTCGAATGTCCGCCGCCATCGTTTGACGACGCACCTAGTCTCGCTTGTGACGATGATCATCATGGCGATTCTCTTCCTCTCAGAGCTGCGCGACTACCTCACGGTCAACACCCACGAGCACATGGTCGTGGATACGTCGACGGCTGAGAAACTTCAAATCACGTTTGACATTAGTTACCCTGCGCTGACCTGCCGCGGTACGATCGACTGCCACGTGCGTTGTCGTCTCATCTCTTGGTAGAAGCGCACATGAACGCGATGGACGTCGCCGGTGACTTGCAGGTGAACATGCACCACACGGTGTTCAAGACCCGGTTGGCGCCCGACGGCACGCCCATCGGCGACGCCATGACCCACGTGCCCAACGCGCATCCGGAGGACGCATTGCCGGAAGATTACTGCGGTAGCTGCTACGGAAACACGCACCCCGCGGGCCTCACGTGCTGCAACACGTGCGACCAAGTGAAGGAAGCGTTCATGACGGGCGAGAAGACGTTGGACGACGCTGACAAGACCGAACAATGCGTGCGTGAGCGCGGAAGGGAAGAGGCCGAGTCCAAGGACGGGGAAGGCTGCCGTCTCCACGGCACGATGTTTGTGAACCGCGTCGCGGGCAACTTTCATGTGGGTCTCGGCCGGACGTTCCACCGCCAGGGCCGCTTGGTGCATCAATTCTTGCCAGGGCAGCAGTTTACTTACAACTCGAGCCACATTATCCACGAGTGAGTCGTCGTCAATCAATCTCTCTCTGTCTGATGGGCCTTGACGACTAGATTGTATTTCGGGACGCCGTACCCTGGCATGGCGCGCCCATTGGACAACACGGCCAAGACGGCGGATCGAGGTACGGCCTCACGGGATTCAGAACGACTCTTAAGGTGATGCAGGCGGCGCGGTGTATCAATACTTTTTGAAGATTGTGCCAACGCTCTACGACAATGGCTACGAAACCCTCGAGTCCAACCAGGTACATTTGTCGTCCGGTCGTGATCGTTCTTTCGCGTTGTTGATCGTTCGTTCGCGTATTTGACCACAGAGTTGTAGTTTTCGTACACGCAGCAAACGCGGTATTTGGATCCGTGGGGCACCATGTCGGTCCTCCCCGGCGTGTTTTTCATTTTCGAACTCTCGGCCTTTGTCGTCCAAGTCGATGCGACGAGCGTCCCCTTTACGCATTTCCTCATGCGCATCTGCGCCATCGTCGGTGGCATGGTGTCGGTCCGTCCGCGGCAGCTTGGTCATCTCTTGATAGTGCATTTTGTAGATTGCTGGCTTCGTCGATTCGTTCATCTACCACTACTTCAAGAAGACCCCGGCCGGTGGCAGTGCCACAGCTGTGCGCAAATAGATTTTGGCCCTCAAGTTGACGTTGGTAGCAATGTTGTCGCTATTAAATGATTTCCTCAACTTTCGCTACTCCCATTTGGTGTGCTCGGGTGCTGTGACGGGCTTTTCCCAGGTGCTTTCCCCCGTTTCGTGGTTGTAGTAATACGAAGCACCCGACGCTTCGTCGTGGCAGAGCATCCATGGACCGTCCAACTCGCCCGCGTGGTACGTGTCGTGGCGGTGCTTGGGGCTCGCGTGTGACGCGCCGACCACGTCAGACGCATCATCACGAACCAAATGGTTGGACGCGGCGTACTCGGACGTGAATTGCCTGATCGCCGACGGCACAATCACGTCGTCGTCGCTTTCGCTCTCGCTCGAAATCAGATTCGATTTGTCGCCGGCGTGGGTCGTCATGGCTTGCTTCATGGGTTTGGTGGGCTGTCGGACCAGAGATCGCGTCGGCGAGAGCGGAGGTACGATCGCCGACGGCGCGCGCCGCCGCCTCGGCGTCCCTGGCGGCGTTGTCGTCGTCGTCGTCGATGGCGGCAGGAACGACGTGATGATCTCCGCGTCCGACTGCGGCCGTCGCAAGACGGGCGAGACGCGGCGCGTCGGTTTCTCTGCCGACGAACGCGCGCGTTGGGGGCCTACGGGCGAGCCCACGCCGCTGCTGTTGTCGTCGTCGGACGAGAGCGTCTGCGGCCGGCGGACGCTCGTCGACTTGGCCGACGACGTGGATGTGGTCGACGACGGCGGCGTGGCAATGCGCGAGGTGGCGGTAGCGCGGGCGGGGATGGGCAGTCGGCTGCCGCCGCTCGATTGCGACGACGGCGGTGTCCCGACCTACGACGACGTGAGAACTTGAATTTAGTCCAAGTGACGCATGACGCACCATGACGTCTTTGGTAGCTGACCGGGGACGCAGCGGCGCCGGCTGCACGTGCTTGGATGGGGAATCTTGTGTCGTCGAGGGTGGCGACATCGACGATGGCTGTGGCACGTCACTCGGCCCCGCCTCGGCATGCTGCAAGACGTCCTTCAACACGACCAAGAGAAGACTGCCAATGTGCATGGCTGCGAGAAAGAGTGGCACTTGGAGAAGCTGCCAGTGCAGCGTGCCGCCCACGGGTTTGATGGCACTCAGTCGCATGCGGGCATTGAGGCGCATGCCCAGGCCAATGTAGAGCGCGAGGAAGGCGAGGGCGTAGACCGACGCGGCGTGGCGGAGGCGCGCAACCATGCAAATTTGATGTGATGCGGCGTCTGGGACGAGGCAGCAGCAGCGGCAGCCGCAGAGCGACACGTAGACGAGAAAGGCAAACGTGGCGCCGGCGGCGGCGGCCGCGGGGCCGTACCGGAGCTGGAGTAGCGCCGCCGACGAAAGCGCTGTCGAGTCGCGGAGGGCGAGGTCGAGGACGTCGTTGGGCACGTGGTGTTCGAGAAAGCCGCCAAGCGTGACGACGGCGACGGCGCTCGCGAGGCAAAAGGCGCATTGGTGGAGCGCGAGGACGCGGCGGCGTGTGAGTTCGACGAGCGCGAGGAAGGCGAGGCTGAGGAGGAGGAGGAGCGTGCCGAGGAGTTCATCGAGCAGCTCGATCGGCTTGGGCTGCGCGGGAACGAGGATGGAAGGCGTGGGCGGCGGCGGCATGCCGTCGGCATGCACGAGATAAATTTAGACCCGGGAGGCAGGAGCAGTCAAGACGAAACGATCGTAGATTAAAATAGAATCACTTGGCCAGCGCTAGCAGCGGGCTGGCATGGTGGACGCAGACGGTGTGTTTACCCGGCGTGCATCGAGGTGTGCCATTACAGGAGCCCGAGTTTGCAAATGGTCTTGTATTGCTCTATGGTCGTAACGTCGGGGGATTGTCGTGTTGTCGGATTGTGTACCTGGGATTTCCATCAACGCGGCCGTGGCGAACCCGACCTCGGGGTTGTGTGCGTTGTATCGCAACGTCTTGTTGTACTCGACGAATTGAAAATTGTCAAAGCGGCGCGCGGGCAGTTCGTCGTCAAATTTTTCCATCATGCCCTACGACAAATAATGGTTGGCATGGGATGCGAGTGGTGAGAGGTGTACCCAAGGACCATCGCCAACGCCGACCATGATGATAGCTGCAGAAAAAATATGAGATCGACGGACACAGAGGGCATATGACGCACAGAGGGGAAGGTTGGACGCCGCGACGATCGCGGCGATCGTCTCTCGCTCGCTTGTGACTTGGCCATCTACGCCATGGGACATCAGAGAAAATCACAACGACGAAGCAGTACAGACCAGCCACAATGACCAAAATGTGGTACGAGCGTTCGGCTTGGCAGATGCGGATGGCTTCTTGGATCACGGGCGCAAAGTTCGTCGGACCCGAGAGGGAAATGCCAGGTGTGATTTGCGTGTATCGCTCGAGGACTTGGCCGAATCCTTGGCAGACGCGGCCGTCCGGGAGGAACGGGAAGCACGCGTTGCCGCCCGTCGTCGAGTCACCAAAGCCAAATACGGGAATCAATTTGTCGTCGTCAAATGATTCCAACGTGCGCCCGAGGATCGCGATGACAGACTATGGACAACGCATGCACCATGTGGGCGCGGGGGTTCGATTCCATGAAGGCGTACCTGGTACGGATTCATGTTCGCTCCATTCGGATCAATCGCATGCAAGCATTTGCCATGGAACGAGCGCTCCCCCGTCCACTACACACACATCCGTTGGATAAGCAAGCGCTGCGTGGAAGATATGCACCGTGTTGGACTTGGTGTAGTCGATGGCGAGGATGAGGTTCGAGGATTCCAAGCCTGCATTCCGCAGGGCCATTTGAAGTTCATCTGGCGCATGGATGTGAGTGTAGGGGTCCCAAGGGTGCTTTTCCCTCACCGAAGGATTCGAACTGATCGCGGATCTTCTGAAACGCCCTCTGCGGCGGGTTCGGTGGACGCTTCTGCTTGCTGTTGTCAGCGCCCATGCTGGTGTTGGACTGAACGAAAAATCAAAGACACCAAAAAAGACACGCCCTGCCGAATTTCGATCGTGAGAGAAAAACGTTTAAAATAAAGCCGGCAACCTCGGATATGTTAACCAAGATAAAATTCACTATATGTTTGTACATTTTTTAAATTATTGACGACTTCAACAATTGGCGAGAATCCTGCGAACTCTTCCATCCCTGCGACCTCATCCCCAGGGGTCGAGACACAGCAGCTCACAGGAGCCCCAACTGTCGAATCAATTTGTATTGCTCTATATGAAAAGACCAACCGTCAAGCATCATCCCACTATCTAGCGCACCTGGAATTTCCATGAGCGCGGCCGTGGCGAAGCCCACATCGGGATTCTTCTTGTTCCATGCCATCGTCTTGTGGTAATCAACAAACTGAAAGTTGTCAAAGCGGCGCGCCGGCAGCTTGTCGTCGAAATGCATCATCATGTCCTACCAGGATGATACAAAAGTCAACCATGCGCTGCCGCTGCTACGTAGACATGCGTACCCACGGCCCGTCCCCGACGCCGACCATGATGATTACTAGAGACAAACACGTGTAAGCGAAAGGGTTGGAAGATTCGTACAAAGCGGGTAGTTGGAGGCCTCAACGATCGCATTCATCGTCTCCTCGACACTCGTGACTTCCCCATCTACAATATGACCATGATGCCTTGCGGTGGCGGATACTGGGTCTGTGTACCCGCGACGATAATGAGAATCGTGTACCCGCGACTGGCTTGGCATTGCGTGATGGCTGCTTGGATGACTGGCGCAAAGTTGGTTGGGCCTGCGAGGGAAATCCCCGGCGTGATTTGGATATATCGGTCGAGGACTTGCTGGAAGCCGTGGCATACTTGGTTGTCTGGGAGGAAAGGAAAGCAGAGAGTGCCGCCAGTCGTGGCATCGCCAAAGCCAAATACAGGGATGAGTTTGTCGTCATCAAAGGCCTCGAGCGTCCGACCGAGGATGAAGATCACGTGCTGGTATGTCATCTTGGATGTAGAAGACACGACAGGAGTACCTAATTACCTGGTACTGGTTCATGAACCTCGGGTTCGAGCTGATCTCGTGCAGGCACTTGCCGTTGAACGTACGTTTGCCCGTCCACTGAACATGGGAGATGAAGATTAGTGGACGGCAGCGTTCAATCTACCGTGTTGGATTTGGTGTAGTCGATGCCAAGGACGAGGTTTGACGACTCCAAGCCTGCCTTGCGAAGTGCTTGCGTGAGGTCGTCTGCCAATGCGTGAGGCGGACGTCTCATTTGGGTGTGTATGCAGTCGTACCGTACGACTCGTACGAGTCTGGGATTGCCTTGAAGCGCTTTCCCTTGGTCTTTGCATCCTTGCTCTTGCTGTTGCCCATTTGTCAACACGCCAATGATTTTCGCAGTGCCCGTCAACAAGCTAGCCGTTATATCAAATAAAACCGTCCACGTCGTTTGCAAGTTGCTGCCGTCGAGTCCACTCGATATAGTATGATGGTGGTACTTCCGTCAAAATTCTGCTTGAAAGGGTCGGCATATGATGCTATTCCTTGGTCGCGCTTGGTTACGATGCAACTATTTCATGCACATGGCAAATGGCACTGGTTCATGGTGATGTGGCTACACGATGGGAGAAAGTGCGAAAGCGCTGCGGTCGACGCCACTCCTTGATGGACGTGGAAAGTGGACACAAAGTCGGTCGTTGACTGAGCTCAATGCGACCCGGTGCTTTCGATTGAATTTCATCTGCATAATGTTGCGGTAACTTACCGCAACATTATTAACAACTCGGTGGTGCATGACAGTCAAAGCATTATTCGCACCAGAAAATAAAAAAGTACTCCGAGGAATTCAAAATATGAGATAATGGCATGGCGGCGACGACTGAAAACGAGCACTGCAGGGTTTGTAGCACGACATGAACACCGGCGAGTTCCAAATTTGGTCGCTTGGAACAGCAGCAGCTTACAGGAGTCCATGCGCTCGAATCAACTTGTATTGCTCTAGGGCGACGTCAATCCCTTTTTCGTCCAACACCATGTGTACCTGGGATTTCCATGAGCGCGGCCGTGGCAAAGCCAATATCCGGGTTCTTTTGATTCCATTTTAACGTCTTGTTGTAGTCGACAAACTGAAAATTGTCGAAACGGCGCGAGGGCAACATGTTGTCAAAGTGGACCATTTCATCCTAAAGCGAGAGTCGGCGACCAAGGAAGCTAAAGTGCAGACATGGCGTACCCACGGTCCATCGCCGACGCCGACCATGATGATTGCTACGGACAATGAGAGACAACGAGGCATGCACATGCGTACAGATCGGGTAGTCCGAGGCAGCGACAATTGCTTTCATTGTCTCTTCTACGCTCGTGACCGCGCCATCTACCACGATGCATCATCATCAATGGACACGACAGCAGCGTACCGGCAATGATGACGAGGATCGTGTACTGGCGTTGAACAGTACACAAGTTGATGGCCTCACGGATGACAGGCGCAAAGTTGGTCGGGCCCGCAAGGACGATGTGGGGCGTGATTTGGTTGTAGCGCTCGAGGACTTGGTCAAATCCGTGGCACACTTGGTTGTCTGGGAGGAAGGGAAAGCAGAGACTGCCACCGGTCGTGGCGTCACCAAAGCCAAAGACAGGAATGAGCTTATCGTCGTCAAAGCCCTCCAGCGTGCGGCCGAGGGTCGAGATCACGTGCTACGACAAAGGCACTCAGAAAGAGTACGAGGGACGGCACATTATACTTGGTACGGATTCAGAAGTCTCGGATCGGGGTTGATCTCATGCAGACATTTGCCACTGAACGTGCGTTCGCCAGTCCACTAGAGAGGCATCTAACGTAAACGAAGACAACGGGCGGTGTACCGTGTTGGACTTGGTGTAATCGATCCCAAGCACGAGGTTCGAGGACTCCAACCCAGCTTTGCGCAACGCCTTTGTGAGGTCCTCTAGTGGTTCCGTCATGGAGACGATCAACTTCGCTCTCTACCTACCGTAGGTTTCGAATGTGTCTGGGATTGCCCTGAAGCGCATGCTCTTGGACGCAGGGTTCAATGACGTCGGGTTCTTGCTCGGTTCATTTCCCATTCCTGCCAGCTGGAATTTCAGTCAATGACGCAATGCATGTCGTCATTCAAACCGGTTAAACTTTTTCGGTTTTAAACCGTTACCAGTTAGATACCTCGAAGTACTCCGGATTACTTCGAAGTAGTTTAAATAGTATATAAAACCCGTTAAAACTGACTTTTTAGATAGTTTTAAAGAAACGTTAAACTATTTACTCGTCACGACACACTTAAAATTCCAGTCCGTGAATTCAGAGAGTCATGTTTGACGGAATCAATCTGAATCAGCGACTCTGCTGCAAGTGGCGTTGCCAATTCAGCAGGATGCAAAAGCAATTCGTGGGGAGAATCGAAAATGACTCAGTATTTTGAGCATATTGGAACACCTGACCCACGCCATGAAATAACGGACTCAACGAAACCAAGGGCGACGCAGGGGGTAATTGGGACACGCCTCGAGAGCCACCCCGCACAATGAAAAATCGCAAACTTGTCCCCCCAACATTTTTATCGTTTCGACCGAAATGTTTCATTTGCGGGTGATTCATGATGAATTTTAACTTAACGTAAACTGTCAATTTAACGTCCCTGGAGTCGTCGTTCTCGGGCACTACAAGGTGTCTCAGCACCCTGAAAAGTGATCTGTGTAGAGGAGACACAGTGCAAGCCGTTAAGGTTTGAATCATCGAGTTTGACAAGGTATTGACTTTGATGTGGCCCGCCAAAGTTGAAAATTGCGCTGAAATGGGCCGACATGTTTAAGGTGTAAAAAATGAGCTTGATTGCATTATTGAAAAAACGACACACTTCAAATGGCTGGGGTTTTAAAATGTGCAAGAAAAATATACATTTTCAAAAAACTATAGAAATTAACAGTAACTTCAGCTCATGCGTTTTGTGGACTTGGCGGCAGCTTTTCCCTTCTTGCCAACTTTCGCCTTCTTGGCGGCGGCCGATATCTTCTTCGACGCGCGCTTTGCTTGAAGCTCTTTCTTTTTCTTGAGAGCGTCCTGTTGAGCTTCCTTCGTTGTATCGATTTCATGCAGTCGGGACAAAGAGAGAATACGCCCGCCGACGTCGATTGTCTTCCGCAACTTCTTTGTGGCAGGGGTTGGGGGCAGGGTCAATATCTCTTGGCGGACAATGTGTCGACTCTCAATCCACTGTGCCTGCTCATAGGACTCAGATACTCCACCGGCACGAAACTGAGCAATGTGTCGAAACATTTGGTCGCGCGACAGCTGCCTCAGGCCGGCTGTCTCGAAGCCAGACACAATAATGTAAGGTGAAATGTGCTTGTTCCAATCCGATGACGCTATCTCAATCGCCAAAGTCTTTGATATAGTTGTTATATCCTCATCTACGAATATCACTATTGTAATATAGCAACAATTGTGTTTGGTAAACCGGAATCTACAAGTCGTTGCAGAAACGGTTTCCCCTAAAACGCAATACCCGATGAGATATTGTCAGAAACATTTGGGAATGATTTGCATTTTGCATCGTGCTATGACATAACCTCGTATATATGATATACAGGTATTTTTTCGGCTAATATATTTACGGAGGCATCGTGTTGGGGGCGATACTTTGAAAAATATTACTATGACTATATTGATACGTTGGGATGAAAGACAAGCATTTGACGCGGTGGCGCAGTGGTTTGACGTGCCGGATAGCGAATGGGGGGCCCGGGCAGTGTCATCCAATTTTCTTATCTATGAAACCGTTCGGGCTGGTGGTTTCAATCCACGCCTCACCCACGCATCGATGCCGCCACGGACCATTTCGGAGAAAGATTTCGATCCGATTGTGCAGTTTATCGACAATCAACGTGGCACTGTTTTGACACGGGAGGAGCGCCTTGATATACTCCGGTTGCACGCGTATTTCCGCTTCAAGGGTGAAGCATATGCCAACGAGAGTATTATAAGCCTGCTCGGCCGTGGTATGGTTGCTGTAAAACAAGTGTGGACAGAATACACCAACTCTACAACAGTCACTGAAGCAAAAGTCGCAGCAAATTACGATTCCCACGCAACCCGCATTGAGGACACGCGTTATGACCAGCAGCTCATTCGAGACTTTGTCAGAGAACGTCTGCTCCAACGACAAAGAACGGTGGCACACGACGTTATGATGTTTTTGCATGCACACAATTTGGTGGATTTTGACCCGGCCAACAAGAAGTCCATGAGCTCTTGCCTTCGCATTGTACAGCAATACCTTCTGAAGCATGCTACAAGAGGGGTAAGAAGGTCGGATTTGCCATCTACTTGCTATCGGAAAAAAACTCTCCCATGAGAGCTGAGTATACTCAATCCATGATGGCCAATTTGAATTCGCTTGAACCGAGACCGGTGGTGTACTTGGATGAATCATATATTCATCAACACTATGCACGTGATGAGCTAAGTCTTTATGACCCGAACGACGAACAAGACCTTCAGGTCAAGGCAATGGCCGAAGGCTCTCGGTATTGTTTTATTGCGGCTCTTTTGGATGAATGTAGGCATGATGAGGGCATTTTGGCGGTGGATATTTTTGAGGGTGGGTCTCGTGGTCAAAAAGAAACCAAGGACTACCACGGGATGTTTGATCACCAATATTTTGCCATTTGGTTTTCGGCATTGCTTGACCAACTGGATGCATTTGGTGTATACAACTCTTTGATTGTCTTGGACAACGCAAAGTATCATAAAACGTTGCCTCCCGGAACTCCACACTCTGGAATGTTAAAGGCAGAGATGCAATCTGCATGTTTGTCGATCGGTATTCCCTTTGACCATTCGGATTTGAAGCCTGCTTTGTGGGCGAAATTGATGCACCATGTTCAAACCAACGTGGAGCCTGAAATTTTTCTCATGGCGAAAGCTCGTGGACATTAGGTCCTTTTTACACCTCTTCATCATTCGGACCTTCAACCTATAGAGTTGATTTGGGCTATCGTGAAGGGACAGGTGGGAAGGCAGTACAATAAGGGGACAACTTTCAAGGAAGTGTACTCGCGACTGACCGATGCATTTATCTCATTGACTTCTAAGGCTATGACAGGCTGCATCAGTGCCTCCGAGAGAAACTTGGCCAAGCTCAACGAATATTTGAATGCAGTGGACGACGACGCAAGTGAGGGAGAAGTGTCAAGTGACAGTGACTCCGAAAACGATGCATAAATTGACAACCTGTACACCCAAATATCACTTTAATATTATATATTGTGTGCAAAAATTTTCGTCAGGAAAGTATCTACCATGTTTTGGATCGATTGAATTTCAGACCTTGAAAAATCATACATTTCTCAGTTGTATGCTCGTTGCCTTCGACCTTTGTAAACGATGTCTCGTCCATGTTGAATATTCTATCGGGGGTCAAATCATGGGTTTTGATCGCATCATTAAGGGAACCATATAGAACATCTATACTACCCTCGTCTACTCTGTTCTGCGCTCTTGAAATTGACTGGGCGGCTCTTGTTCCCAGTTGGGGATGGCGATCGATAAAGCGCGTGTACCAACCATCACTAAGAGTCGCAGTCGGATTCAGAACGCGAGCAAGCTTGTTTGCTTTCTGCAGGATCTGGGGTCGGTTGGTTGGGTGACCGTCCATTTGCATGGCCACAATCCACTCGACAAAGTCCTTCTCATAGGCCGGAGGGAGTTGCGGCTTTGGTCTGTGGTGTAGGGGCTCACGGACAACACCCTTCATCTTGTTGCGCGCACAGCGCACAAGTTTGATGTCAGGGATGCTGGTTGAGGCGAAGACATCTTTTGCGTACCTCTAAGGACCATGTCGATAGCGCTGGTGAGCTCATCGTTCGTGTATCGGCGTCGCGGCTTCCCAACCATCGTCAAGAAAGGACCAATTGACTGGTGTGCGTGTTATTATTGCTGCAGAGGTTTTTGGCCATCCAAATACTCACATCTGATTGGTGTAGCCGGAGGAATTTGAATACGTCGGACGACCGTAAATTGACAGTTTACGTTAAATTCCTCAGCGAAACCAGCCCAAGGTACGGGTTCGATCAAAATGCTACCATCCAGGGAAATTGATTCACAGCTATCGCGCTCATGCGATTCTATTCTACGCAAAATTTTAAGAATTTATTACCTCGGCTTTATATCAATCCGAGCAATGTGGGCCAAGATGAATGGCTTAAAAGTTAGCACAATCCAACGACGGACGCACATACCTGGGGGGTGTCGGCGCGTTTGCCTCTTGATGATGATTTCTTTTTTTCTCAACAGATTCGAGCACTGCTTGTATATAACAAGGCAGTACAACACACCGTATTTTTTATAAATACGGTATGACGTATCCTCATCGTCCTGTTGGACAGAAAAATCATTTCTATGATTTAATTGGTCAATTGTCGATTTGATTGGCTTGATCAAATTTCGAATCGAATCAACAATTGGCAGTTTTCGAAAAGAATGAACGTTCATTCCGAAATTTTGTAACCAACATTCAAGTTATTACCTTCATTCATATGACCAGCAGTCTCGCCGCATCTCTTCCGCCAAAGAAAGGCAGAAACCCAACACAAGAGGATGGGTCAGTTCATGAGCGCGCTCTTCTTCGAGTCCGACGACACACCGTCGAAGACGTTCGAGGCGATCGTAGACAAGTATGAAACGTTTGGTACGCGCATCCTCCATCAGCACAGTCTCATCCACGAGCAGACGAACTGCGACTGGCGCTGCGCCACGCCGGACTCGAGTCCTCCAGCTTGGTGCTCGCAATCGACTACACAAAGTCCAACGAGGTGCGTCCTCTCCATTACTTCCTCAATAAGACTGTGGTGCAGTGGAGTGGCGAGCGCACGTTTGGTGGCAAGTGCCTCCACACGATTACACCGAACGTTGTCAATCCGTACCAGGTCTGCGTCACAAACATCCTCGCGTCTTACCATCTCTTCTGTAGTCGGTGATTCACATCATGGGGCACACCCTTGAAGCCTTTGACGACGACAAGCTCATCCCCGCGCTTGTCTTTGGCGACATCAAGACGGGTGCTTCGGGGTGTTACCTCTTGGGCGGCACGCCGTGCCAAGGCTTTGCCCAAGTCCTGCAGCGCTACGCCGAACTGACGCCGTCCATTCAGTTATCTGGTCCGACCAACTTTGCGCCCGTGATCCGCGAGACCATCGACATCGTCAAGCGCACGCGGGAATACCACATCCTCGTCATCGTCGCCGACGGTCAAGTGTCGAACGAGCGAGAGACGCGCGACGCGATCGTCGAAGCGTCCAACTACGCCATCTGTACGTCCATCGTTGCATCGAATATCACGTCACCGTCGTAGCGATCATCATGGTTGGCGTGGGCGATGGGCCATGGGTACGCTTTATTGGTGCGTGGTTTGTGCCTCATTGCCCATGGATAGGACATGATGGAGGAGTTTGACGACGGGTTGCCGCGCCGCCAATTTGACAATTTTCAGTTTGTCGAGTACAACCGCTTGCTGCGGCTGAACCCGCGCGCGCCCGAAGTTGGCTTTGCGACCGCCGCGCTCATGGAAGTGCCAGGTACGGCAACTAGAGGCCAACATCCAACATCTTGTCGTAGATCAATTCAAGGCAATCCGACGACTCGGTTTGTTGTAGGGACTTTGTAATACTACGTAGCATTTTAATTGGTAGTCGCGTCAGTCACCCTTTTCACATCGAACTGATGGATCGTGTCTGACACTCGCAGTGTCTGCTGCAGTTTATGCAGAGGGACTGCAGTTCGAGCTTCGTTGGTCTGGCCTCGAAACAACCAACTCGGTTGTCGCGATCGACGACACATAATCGAGCAAGTGCAAGACCCGTGGGGACATGTCAGGCACGAAATATTCTCTTGACAGAACACGATGGACGAATTTATTGATCGATTGCCCGCCGCCGACTCGCCAATTTTACAATTTATAGAGTTCAGCAACGCGATTTTTTTGGCATTTTCTCATGAGGGATCGTCCAAGTATTCATGCATTTTCCCAGGATCGTCCAAAAGCTTCCTGGTGAACCTCAAGCTCGCAAAATACCTGATTGGAAGAAAAAACATGCATTGACAGAACGCAATGATTGGACCAACCTTTTTTTGGTGTTATCCAACAGGAATGTATGCATGCGGTCCTTTGCACAAAATTTCTTCGACGGAAAGACGCATCAGGCAAGACAAACGAATGGGGTGCGATCAGAGCCAACTGCCACCGCCTCGCGCTGCCCCGCGCCAGGCGTTTATGGCCATTCCAGACACATACGAGTCTTACGGTACGTTGTTATTCTCCTCCATGAAACACATCCCATCATGACTACGTCGATGCGCAGAGGAGCTCTCCCATGCACTGCGCAAGGCGGGCCTGGAGTCATCGAACCTTGTCCTTGGTATCGACTACACCAAATCCAACACGGTACCTCACCACTTTTCTCTGTTCCAACTGATTTGACTATTTTGCATCTCGCTAGTGGACGGGTGAACGCTCCTTTGGGGGCAGGTGTTTGCACGACCTCAACCCCGACCCCACATGCTTGAATCCGTACCAAGTAAATTGCACACCCACCTTCATTTGATGTGACAACGGTACTAGCACGTGATCTCGACACTTGGTCGTACGCTGGAGGCCTTTGACGACGACAAGCTCATCCCTGCCTTTGGCTTTGGGGACGTCACGACCGGCGGCAATCTCTGCTTTCCTTTCCTCCCAAACAACCAAGCCTGCAAGGGCTTTGACCAAGTCCTCGAGCGGTACACCCAAATCACACCGTCAATCCAGCTCTCGGGCCCGACCAACTTTGCGCCCGTGATCCGCGAGACCATTGAAATCGTCAAGCGCACGCTGCAGTATCACATCCTCGTCATCGTCGCCGACGGCCAAGTGACGAGCGAGCGCGAGACGCAGGATGCTATCGTCGAAGCGTCCAATTACCCCATTTGTACGTGGATACATGGATGCAATCTCATGCTTTATATCGTCGTAGCGATCATCATGGTCGGTGTGGGCGATGGCCCGTGGGTATGTGCTGAACTTGGTCTTCTCTAGGCTCACAATCTCGTGTCTATAGGAGATGATGGAGGAGTTTGACGACCGCTTGCCACGCCGCCGCTTTGACAATTACCAGTTTGTCGAATACAACAAAGTGCTTCGATTCAATCAGCGCAACCCAGATGTCGGCTTTGCCACGGCCGCCCTCATGGAGATCCCAGGTATAGAGTCTGTGATGGTTGTATTTGATGGTGTTGTTCTG
>VJMH01005526.1:0-16470 GCA_009835185.1 Aphanomyces stellatus | reverse complement strand
ACAGCCCGGACTCCACGTCGAGGTGCAAGAACTCCGAGGTCGAGCTCAGTTCTTCTTCCTCTCCTTCGACGCAGTCGTTGTTGTTGTCGATCTCCTTCGTCGGTCGAGGGGACCCCGTCGAAAACATCGGCTTGACGACATACAGCCCGGACTCCACGTCGAGGTGCAAGAACTCCGAGGTCGAGCTCAGTTCTTCTTCCTCTCCTTCGACGCAGTCGTTGTTGTTGTCGATCTCCTTCGTCGGTCGAGGGGACGCCGTCGAAAACATCGGCTTGGCGACATACAGCCCGGACTCCACGTCGAGGTGCAAGAACTCCGAGGTCGAGCTCAGTTCTTCTTCCTCTCCTTCGACGCAGTCGTTGTTGTTGTCGATCTCCTTCGTTGGTCGGGGGGACCCCGTCGAAAACATCGGGTTGACGACATACAGCCCGGAGTCGAAGTCGAAGTGGACGAAGTCTAAGGACGAGTGCAGTTTTTGCTCGTCTTTGAGGTCGTTGTTGTCGTTGTGGAACACCTTCGTCATCTTCGTGTCAAATTTTATTATGAAGAATATCCCACGAGGCGGAGTCGAAAAAATGTATTTTTTTGTTTATAAAGGTGGCTGTACTGTATCATTCAAAGCCAAAAAACCATGAAAAAACGCTTTTCTCAAATATGCGACAGCGTGGAAATTAGAACCATGTCTTCCGTCAATGATGACGCTCTTCTGCTCTCCTGGATATATGGCGTCGAGATCACGTTGCCGCGCAATGATCGAAGGCAGGACGAGTGAGGAGGCTCGCCACACATTCGCATGGGGCTTCTGTCGTCACGATACGCCGCTTGTTCGAAAGCAGACGAGGAAGCTGACCCTATGACGCAACAACTCCATGGGTCAAGCCCAAGCAAGATACGATACATGGCGAAGGAGGTGATTTCCTTTGTTATATGACTGGTGGATGCCAAGCATACTGCTTCACATAGATGGAAGCAATGACTATCATCAAGCAAACGTTAGCAAGCACTGTTATATAGGGTGGAAGTGCCCACTACCGCCATGTCCAAGGAGGTTTGTCATAATGATCGGACCAATGACTGTCTCAAGCAAACTATGGTTACTTATTCTCAAGCATGGGTCGGATGGTCGTTGCCACCGGATGTCCTCATGGTCGTTGGCACATTCCTTGGGATTGTCATAATCACGGCGGCTTTGGCTTCCAAGATCCACTGGGAGGCAGTGCTGAAGTTGCTCGTGATCTCGTTTTAGTGCTACAACCCAATGCTCATCAAGGTCGCGACCGGCGAGAGCGTCACCTTCATCACCGACACGGGGATGAGCCTGTGCCTGCAATGATGCCGTGGGAATCCAACAACCAACATTCTCAACGAACCCCAAACAGCCAATCAGAGTGGCTTATAATCGTCATATTACGATTTGATTGGTCTTTGTAATTCCACAAATCAAGAGCCACTTTAAGGTGAGAGCCAATCAAACGACAGTAAGGGTCAAAACCAATTCAGCTCGTCGGCAAACCACACCCGCATGCTCCACCAAGAGGTCATGAACTCCTCTCGTCAAAGACACACAAGCAAGTGGACACGACGTGTATATAGTATTATGTAGGTTTACTTGAGGTTGGCATACTTGGACGATTTTTTGGGCTTCTTGTTGCCCTTCTTGGCGTCGGGTGTGGCAGACGCCGCCGTGTCGTCTTCCTTTCGCTTCTTGATCTTCTTCACTTGGA
This sequence comes from Aphanomyces stellatus, assembly GCA_009835185.1. Taxonomy (NCBI): domain Eukaryota; phylum Oomycota; class Saprolegniomycetes; order Saprolegniales; family Verrucalvaceae; genus Aphanomyces; species Aphanomyces stellatus. The sequence continues at coordinate 14,746 of VJMH01005526.1, read as the reverse complement.
CCGACTTGAGGTCCGTCGCGTCCTTGTCTTCTAAGGCGGCGGCCCAGTCCTCGTCGTTCCCGCGCACGGCGTACTTGTTAAGATTCAAACTCTCGAGCAACTCCTTCTGCTTGAGTTTCTTCAACGCCTCTTCCTTCCCGTCGGCCAAATCGTCCTCAAGGCTCACGGCTGTCGGCGCCATCACGGGCGCTTCTTTGGGAATGTTCATCGTCGCGGCCGCTTCGGCTTCCATGATCGACTGGAAGGCCGTGCTGAACTTGCGCACGCTCTTGTTGAAGAGCGCGAGCACTTGGTTTGACGGCACGTTGAGCTCGGTCGTGAGCACGTCCACGTTTTGATGCTGCAGCCCGATGCTCATCAAGATCGCGCGTTGCAAGTACGAGAGCGTCGTCTCGGGCAGGCGGTTCAAAAAGTAGAGCCGCGCGACGAGCGGAACCAAGTCCACAATCATGTGATAGTCGACCATGTTCTTGGCGTACGACTGAAGGCGCTTGACGTCGAACGGCGTGAGCGTCACCTGCAGCTCCGACGCGGGGATGAGCCCCGTGGCGGCGCGCGCGAGCGCTTCAGGCTTGGTCGCGGCGGCGTCCGTGAGCAAGCTGAGCGCGAGCGTGACTGGGAGCGAGCGGAACTCAAAGGCAAGGAGCGAAACAAAGCGGCGCTTGGCGTCGGCGACAAACTCATCGAGCCAGCCGTCGGCGGGGGACGCAGGGAGGTCGGTGCAGTTGAGTGCGTTGAGCATGATCGTTGTGTGCTCGCCCGTGAGCGGGTTGGCCGTCTGGCGGATGTACACCGACTTGAAGCCCCCGCGGTTCCAGAACGTGTAGAGCGGGAGCGTGAGGCCAAAGGACGTGCCAAACCAGTGGAGGCGCTCGGCCGGACGGTCCGTGAGCGGCAGCAAGAGCGGCGGCAGCTTCTTCTTGGGCTTGATCTTTTCCGAGAGAAGTTGGTTCTCGTCGTCTGAGTCGTCGTCGCCCTTGTCTTTGCCAGACTTGCGTGACTCGTCGTCGTCGTTGTCGTTGTCCCCGCCGGCCAGTTCGCCTTGGTAGTACTTGGTCAAGAGTTGGATCGACCGAGAGCCATAGCCCATGCCTAGGATGACGATGAGCAACTTGAGGGATAAGTGAGAGGACGCACCAGTGGCATCGGGATGTGTGGCAATGCGCACAACGCGGGCGCCCGACAGCGTCGCGAATTCATTGTCTTGGAACTGCTGGGCGACGGTCCAGGGAATCAAATCGCCGCTGGCGCGCTGGCCACGCGAGAGTTGGGCCTGGACGGATTCCTTGGAGATTTCGCCTTCGAGGGCGACTTGGACGACGCAGAGCACGTCTGGCAGTTGGCCCTACAACACACTGTCAACCCAGTGCACGATGGAGCAATATCTACGTACGGCGTTGCCTTGGCCTTCGGCTTGTGGGCCCAAGAGGACAAAGATGTGGTGCGCGGGCGCGTCACTAAGCAGCTGCAAGTCGTTCGGCTGGTTCTTGTAATGCGAGGCCACATAGAGTGCCATGATGCGCTGGAGAAAGTTCTCCGAGAGCTTGTGGTACGAAAAGAGCGAGTCACGATCGACGTAATAGAGTTCGCAGTCGCGCGGGTGCGGCGTTCCGCCGGCGATGCGCGGCGTGCTGCACGTCAAGCAGAGGAGGCTATTGAGCCACGCTTCGACCGAGTCGTCCGCCGAGTACCGGATCGGGATCTCGAGGTTGATTTCACGAAGGACACGGCCGCCGGCGCCGCCGCCGCCCGAGAGCGAGTCGTGCGCGGCCGAGCTGGCCGCCTGCCAGCGCTCTTCGTGCAGCTTGCGCTCGCCCTTGCGCGTCTTGTTGTCTCCGTGGATATTCGACATGGCGTGGCGCGCGGCGGCCGCGGCCGAGCCTTGCTCTTCGCGCAGCTTCTGAATGAGCTTGAGCGAGAGCGACCGCCCCGTGCCTTCGTAGCCGTTGATGGTCGACGACATAAAGACAAGGTACGGCCCGAGGAGTTGCTTGACCACGGGCAACGGGATCGCAGCCGCTTCGTCGATGGCCAAGAGCTCGGCTTGGGCGAGCTTTTCGTGGTGCGTGGGTTGGATGTACTGGATCGTCTGGCGGTGCTCGCGAAAGATGTTGACGCGCACGACAGCGTGGTTGAATTCCGGGTTGGTCGACTGGATGATTTCGTAATCCAAGTGCTCCTTGTACTTGAGCGCGTCGAGGCCCTTGAACACAAAGTCAAACACCGTGCCAAGGTTCTCGGGCGACGGCGCCGTCACAAAGATGTTGCTGTAGCCGTACGCGACGGCCGCCGCGAGCGCCATGCCAAGCGCCGCCGACTTGCCGCGGCCACGCCCGGCCGTCAGCGCCACGGTCGATCGCAATGTCTTTTCGGCGATCGCTTCCGTGAACGTGAGCACGGCCTTGGCCTGGTCCATCGTCCGGGCCTCGGCCACGAGCGCCCCGACCGGTTGCGTGTCCTTGAGGCTCTCCTTCAAGTCGAGCAGCTCCTGTTGCTCGGGCGTGACGTCGTTTTCAACGGGCGGGAGCGCCTCGATCGCGCGCGCGTGCTTGGAGATTGGGAGCACGTTGAGCTCGTCGTCCAAGACCAAACACTTGTCGCAAGACGAGAGACTGAGGATGAAGCGCTCGTTGAAGCGCGCGACGACATCTTGGTGGGCCTCGGTGCGGAAGCGCGCATGGACGTCCATGCTCATGGTGTAGAGCTTCTTGAGCGACGACATCGTGCGGAGGAGAAGGACGACGACGCCGCCGCCTTCGACCGTTTCGATCGTGCGCGCCAAGATGTTGGGTGTGATCGCTTCAAAGTCCTGCAACACGCACATGCCGTACGTCTTGCCAAGGATCTTTTGCGTTTCCTTGTAGTAGCACCAGCGGATGTCCGTGGACGAGATGAAGAGCTCAAACGGGTCGTCCTGGTTGGCGTCGTAGAGGCCGCGCGCCATCTGCTTCTTGATCTGCTTCATGCGCTTTTGCTTGTGCGTCGAGAAGCCGAGCTCCTTCTTGTAGCACCACAGCACTTTCGGGCGCGCCTTCACGACCGTCTTGGAGAGGATGTAGTGGAGGTTCACGACTTGATCCTTGCCATGATCGCCGACCAATACGATGAACGAACGGTGGTTTGTCTTGACACAGTTCTCAATGAGCGTGCGTACGCGTGCGTCGACCTTCTTCTTCACCATGTCTGGTCTGCGTGAGGAGATCCAAAGACCAAGATTGAAGCTGTTGGTGCTCTCGAGAAACCAATGGCAGTGCAGGACCCCACGCACCAACCACCAATGGAGAGCCACTCTCTCCCACTCATCACTCTCACTCTCTAAAGGACCTGTAAGGAGAGTCTACCACCCACTCACTCTCTGACCTTTCGCACCCGTGACGTCAAGTGTCCATCGTCCTCCAGCGCGATGATGGGTGGCTTCACGGAGGGAAGGGCGTGAGGACATGAAAGATTGGCATGTGCAAAATATAGACCAGTTAGAATCTACAGTTGCTGCATGTACGGAAGGGAGTACTTGTACGGTGGAGGTCACGGTCGAATGTTTCCGCGCATGCGAGGAAACCTGGGCCTTCCGCAGCTAATTTCTTCAATCGCCAGGGACAACCCAGTCTATCTCGACGTGCGAATAGCTGCTGGAAGGGCTCCTCCATCTTCAGATGGGTCTCTGGTTTCACGTTCCATTCTGTCATCGATGTGAGGCACCACAGGGGAGATTCCAGCACTCTGATTGGTTGAAATCGCCACTAGCGATGGGAGCAGAATTTGAAACAAGCGCCATGTTCAGCATCCGTGTACGGTCTCCCAAGGGCGTTGCTGTGGTGCAGATTGCGCCGCTGTCGACCTTCCAGGAGTTCCAAGGTAGAGACAAATTCTAGTCTCGCATGTTGATGCAGGGTGATGGCACAGTTCATAGAGAAAGCCCTCGCGGCGCTGTCGCTTCGACCAACTGCCCGTGGCGGCTTTATGTGTACGTGTGCTTTCTTTTCTCTTGCCCGCTCATGTGTGTGTTAGTTCGAGGCGGATTCCCACCAAAGGAGATCCATGCAGACGCGGACGCTGCCGTCGAATCCATTTTCCAGAAGAATGACACCGTTGTCATCGAACCCGTTGCGATCTCAGCGCACGTGCCGCGGCAAAGCAAGGCTACACAGAAGAAATTTGCCGGGGTTGGCGTCAAACTGGGCGCCGTTCCATCTTCCGAGGGCGAAACACATGTCCCACCACCCACAACAACAGGATCAACGGGGGAAAAAGTTGTTGCGATAAAAGTCGTGCCGAACCGGAAGCGGTTCCAAGGCGCGGGTGTGCGCCTCAGCGACACGGCTGATACATCCACTCCGCCTCCTCTCCTTCGATCCACCCCAGCGGCAGCGCCGAAGCGCAAGGCGATCCACTTGGGGAGCAAGGAAGACGTCGAAATGAATCTCGTGCAAGCGGTCCGTGGCGGCGGCGGCGGCTCTTCCACGGCCGACAAGTTTATGCGCAAGGCCACCAAGGCCGCGGTGGTGCACCAGTATGACATGACGCTGGCGAACGCAAGGCTGCAAGCTGCCTGGGGTAGTCAATATAGCATGCAAATGATGGACGGCGGGAAGATGAAGGTGCGCTTCTTGGCTCGCTCGCGCACGTGGACAGAGGAAGTCGTGGACTGCCTCCAACCGACAGAGATCCAAGCCGCCATCAAGTATGTGGTGTTGGCGGGCGGCGGCGACAAGGAAATGCTCAAGCCATTCAACATGGCGCAGGTCTCGCCTCGGTAGGAACCTCTGTCTGTGGGTGCCGGATATTCACGACGAGGGATAGGGTCTTTTGGAGTCTGGCGCGGTTGTACAGTGGCAACGTCGAACGAGGGCTGCAGACGCTTCTGCCGGACGAAGACTGGGCCTTTTTGGACACGCGGACCCGGTATGATTGCGTCATCAAGAAATCACCATCGTCTGAGGCCAAGGACATAGGACGCTGTCGGCCAAAGCCATGGAAGCTCAAGTACAATACAAGCAGCTGCATGTATATGTTAATGGTTGTGTGTAGGCCACGGGTGGCGGGCGCTGGCGAAAAGAGGAACCCGACGTGCTGCCGCCTATCGTGGATTTCCTTTCAGACGACGACGACGGTTCCACATTGGTGGCGAGTCAAGAGACCACAGTGCCGCATGTGGATGCCAAGGCGGTACGCAATGCCGCGGCCCGCGCCGCATTGGCGCGTCTGCATCAACACACGCGTCCAGACACGGCCGCACCGCCGCCGCCACCCACGGAAGCTCCCATTGTCGACGAGGATATCGAGACGACCGATGCGACGATCACGGTACTGTGCGACAATTGCGGAAAGGCGCGCGTGGTTTCTGCCGCGGACCGAGTGGTGGTCGGCATCGCGGACGACGCGCCTTGGATGTGCAACGAGGTATGACGTGATCATCTTGAGCACGTTTGATGAGTTGTCCGTAGCTGGTGCGCGTGGGGCGATCTGGGGGATGCGCGATGCCAGACGACGAACTCGTGCGACTGGTCGAGTCGGCGCGCGTTGCCGCGTGTTTGGATGCGCTGGGGGTCCACGGACGCGCGCAGTTGGCCAACGCCGACATGGAGCTTGTCTTTTCGGCGTGGCGGAGACAGTTTCCGCACGACGTCATGAGCTTGGATGTTCTTGAAGCCCATGTTGAAGAGGTAAGCGAGCAGTGCATTCTGTCTGACGAACATGGCGCATTAGGCTCGTTTCCAAGAACTGGACGATCGCATGCAGGAGATTGTGGGCGACGCCGACGTCGTGCACCACCTCGAAGCAAGCAAAGTGGCCACGCCGTACGATCTGCGCACGACGCCAGGCGATTTGATCCTGCGTGAGCTGGCACCGAAATTCCCGACATTTTCGATCAAGGAGGTCGAAGCCTGGCAAGCGGCAGCCGCGGCGGCGATGGAAGCCGCGCCATGGATGGACGAGTGGCGTAGTGTTTAAGACAGGCAGTAAAGGACCGTGGTGTACATGTGTGTGGAGGCAAGGAAGGATTCATTCAAGCTGGCCTGGTTGACATGTTTTATTCAGCAATCCTGATGCAAGAGAAGAATGTCGAGCAGTATGGACGTTTCCATGAGCGGAATTTTCACACGCAAACCAACATTAATGTCAAGTTAATAAATTCAAAATGTCGTCCGACTAGGCCATCTTCATGCGGCCGACATGGCGCGCGGGCGCTGCATCAATTTCCCGCCCATTGTCTCGGTTGTCTTGCCGTCCACAAGGCCAGTTGCCACGAGCTCTTGGTATCGCTGGCGATGAATCTGTGTCAAGAGCATCTGATTCATTGCCGCAGTCACCTCGGAGTCCAACAAATTGCTCAATTTGCGCGGGCCTTGATCTTGGGCCATCGCTACCACGCTTGCTTGTCTCTGTCGGAGTGCCAGTGCCATCGGGATCTCCGCAATGACGGCTGAATATTTGTGAATCAATCGGCGTCTTTCGACCCACGAACCGAGCGCCGACTTGACAGAAGTCGACCAAGGCGCCGACCCGAACAACGAATCAAGTCTCCGGAGTTGGCGAGACTGGATCTCTGGGACGATGGAAGCCACCACCGTTTGAAAAACGACGCGCATCTCACTTTTCACGCGAGCCGCGACAACGTCTGGGACCTGACGCACCAACGCGCTGTATCGGCGGCGATTTACGTGTGTCATCAGGGCGGCCTTGAACGTAGTCACCCAAGGTGCCAAACAAATGGCCATGCGGATTTGAACAAGGCGGTACTGCGCCACAGCGCTCGGAATTTGAGAAACAACTAAGTCGGAGTAGAGCTGGCGGTTGCGAGCAGTCATTTTGCGGTGGCGGCGACGGCGCATAGTGTCGTTCAATGTCGTGCGGAAGTTGGTGCTCCATGGGGGGTAAAACAATACGGGGCTGATGTTGGTCAACTTCAACTGGAGTACAAATGAGGGGATTTGTGCCACAACCAAGATGCCATACTTGCGTCGAAACGAGCGATCTCGCAAAAACGACGCGACGCGGCGAAATGCAGCGCGTTTGGAAGGGCACGTGAGAACTTTGATTGTGAGGGTCTTGAGACGGTACTTGGCTACTTGTTCTTCCCATTCAAAATGGTATCCGCAAAAACACGTGATGGAACTGCATCCATCCCCCTTGACAAGAATCAAATCGCAGTCGGGGCATTGTGCCATTTCTTCCACCGCCGGCAAGTACGCGTTGCATGGCTCGCCTTCGTGGTGCCCATCGCGCTTACACGTAAAGCAGACGTCGCGGGAGCAGCACGGCGTATACTCAAAGGGATAGCGCTTCATCAATGCCAAAAAAAGAGTCGCGCGGCGCTCGGCATCGTAAATGTGCCCAATGAGTTCATGTACAAACTCTTGAAACGAGCCGTTCACGGTGCCTTCAAGAGATGACAGCAAATCGTTCGCAGCCACATGGTGGTTGCAATATCGCAAACAAGATTCAGCAACGGCTTCGCCCGCGTTCAAGAAAGCGGTAGGCCATGTCTCGTCGTGGAAACATGTTAAAGAATCGATCGCATGCTCGAACGCGGGGGGCTCGGGAAGCATGTTGCATGGTTCGTGGCATTCGGGGCACAACATTTCGCAGGCACCCTCCACCCGAGAACGAAAGCGGTCGAGGGTCGAATCGATTCGGTCGTCGTTGGAAGTCCTCGATTCCAAACGATGCATGTTGAGGGGCCGAATACATATAGGACAGTTGAGGCGGGTCAAAATGCCCCGATGAGCAGACTGCACGCACACCTTCAAATACGACGCAATGCATCCTGGACACATGATACCGGGGCATGAATCGTTGCAAATGTTCGTGACTTCATTCGTCGCCGCGATGGGATCGAAGCAAACCTGGCACGTAAAGGTTACTTCCGGGATAATCTCCTTCGTCGAGTGCGCCGCCTTGATCATCGAGTCGGGTTCTGCCACGGGCTCTAATGGGGTCGTTTCGCTCATGTTCTTTCGTCTGTCCTGTCTTGCGCCAGTGTGAATTGAAATATGCTGGAGAGAAGAAGGGTGCAAGATTTCGATAATAAAAGATTCTGCCGAGTGATGTTCCTGCGCAAGTACATCGAGAATGATGTTAGATCGAAGAAAATGCTGGCAACTGCTTCATTGATTCCCTCGTTTGAGTGACTAATGTTCAAATTATGTCATTATTACTCTTGAATACCTATAATTTATAAAGAACATAAGAAAAAACAAGCAACATGTGAGGCTGATGTCACTAAAATGAGGCCAATATAGTTGCCCTCTGAAACCTCGAAGTTCCACCAAGTTGAAGCCACAGGAATTGGCGCGTCCACGTGTGTTGCTGCCTCAGCTCACCACGTCCATGTGACAGAGAACCTTCCCATCTTGTTTGGCCGATTCGATTGGATTAGATGATGAAAGAGAAGGATGGTGTTGGTCAACTGGGTTATTTCATTTCGTGTCTGTGGGTTCAACTGCTGCTTTGTCAACATGAACATCTTGGTCTTATGTATTTAGAACATGCGATTCTATCATCTCGTGGGGGGCTTAGTCAATCTTGATGGAGGCGTAGATCTTTCGGATAAACCAAAAGCAGGCGAAATAGCCAATTGTGCCCGTCAAGAAGAAAAACGTGAGGGAGATCATGCCCATGTAGCCAAAGTAGACAAAGGCTGAGACGACTTCCGTGATGTTGAGCTTGGAGAAAAAATAGAGGAAGGAATAGAGGTAAAGGTAGAGCGCGGCGGACCCAGACGTCAAGAACGAGCGCCACCACCAGTGGTAATCTTCGGCGCAGAGCTGGAAGTAGCACATGACAATCGTCACTTCAGCGCACGTTGCGACCAAAATGAGGAGCACGAGGAAGAGGAAGCCAAAGACGTAGTAGATCTGGTGCAGCCAGAGCGCCGACATGATGAAGAAGAGCTCAATGAAGACAGCGCCAAAGGGCAAGATGCCGCCGACGCAAATGGCGAACGGCGTCGAGAGGTACCAGACTTGCTCTGGGATTTGGCGGGCGATTTGGTTGGTCTTGACGGGGTGTTCAATGGCTGGTTGCTTGAATCTAATGAAATTCGAAGTGAGATGATGGCGATGGGGTGAGGACAAAAGACAAACCCAAAATACGAGCCGAGGCAGACAAGCGGCATCGAAATACCAAACCAAAGCACCAAGAGCGCGAAAAGGGTGCCGAAAGGAACGGCTTGCGACGACGCTTTACCCCAAAATGCCAAGTTGAGGAAGAAAAAGACCGTAAACAAGACGCCAGGGTAAAGCACGGCCGTGAGCAACATAGTGCGCTTCCAGTCCTTGCCATGGAACATCTTGTAGGTGCGGGAACTGTGGTAACCTGAATAGACGACGACATTGAGCTTCATCATGTGGGGGCAAAGCAGACGTACCAGCAAACGAGCCCATAAAGACAAAGAGGAGGAGGAGCGTTGTGAGGAGGGAGCCGCGGTTCGCCGGCGACAAGAGACCGAGCAGCGCGATGATCATTGTCGCGGACGACATGCAGCACACTTGGACACCCGTGCCGACCATGACGGAAAAGAGCATGGGCGAGTACGACGGCGGGCGGAATACGTCAGCGTGGACAAGCTTCCAGCCGCTTTCTTCGGCCGCTTCTTCCGACGTCTGCACTTCGTTGTAGCGCGCAATGTCGCGGTGGAGCGTGCGGAGCATGATCATGGCGATCATGCCCGTCAAGAAGAGGACAATCATGAGCGAGTTGACTATGGAGAACCAATGGATCTGGTCATTTGACGAGCGCGACGACAAGATGCGGTCCCAGCGATTTTCCCACGAAATCTCCGACTTGAGGAATTGCACGTCGTACGTATACAAAACGGTATTCGTCTCCGCCCGGTTCAAGTACATGCGGCGGGACTCGCTCGCGTCGGCAATGTCGACAAACTTGCCGCAAGTCTCCTACATGATGGCAAGTTGAGATCTGGGAAAGGGGGGGCGTGAACGTACCGACGTCAATTCTTCGCCAGCGTTCGGGGAATCCTTGAATTTGTGCTTGATGGATGTCGGGACGACTTCAAAGCCAACCACGCGCCACTTGGGCAAGTCCACTTCAGCGTACGGGTCCGCGTGCGTCAAGACGATGATGCGGACGTGATTGTACAAAAAGTACTTTCCTTCCGAGTCGACTTCGCCGACGGGGAAACCGCGGTGGTAGGCGGCCGACAACGGTGCGCTGGGGTCCTTGTTCTGCGCCGACTGGTCGACGCCATACGATGGGTCCTGGTACAAGACGGGCAAGTTGTCGAGGATCCACTGGACGTAATATTCGTTTTCGATCATTTCGATGAAGAGCTCCGTCTTCTCGGGTGTGTACGACATGGGCTTGCACAGCACTTGGCATCGCACCTCGTGGTTCATGTGCAAGACGTACATCGAATCCATGATCGCATCCCCCGACATAATTTCGCCCAAATTTTCTTGCTGTTCCTCGGGGGCCGACGGCGCGCAAAACGGGAGGTAGTAGTACTCGTAGGGAACGAGCGTCTTGGTCGACGTGATCTTGTTCACATTCAGAGGAAGCTTTGTGCCATCTTCCCAGCTTTCGGGGGCCACACCAGGCACGTAGAAGGCTGCTTGGGTCGCATGGGCCGCAAGGAGGAGGGCGCTGACGACGGCCGATACAAACATGGGAATCTCGAGACTGCCTGGAAACTGTTTGCCGACGTGTCCAGTCCTGCGCCATCCGGATACATGAACCCGGATAAACCTGTCAAAGATCATTCTATCACACTATGTTTCGCAGGCGGAGGAGAAACGGACAGGTGCAATCGCGCGAATCAGACACACGGCGGCGGTGCGGTCTGCGGCAAGGTTTTCCATGGATGTGCGCCGCCGACGCCTCTGAGCTGTTCCGTAAGCGATGTAGTGTCACCGAGGTGGCTGAATGAAATGCCCTCAGTCCCCCGGCAGTCCCTTCTCGCGAAGCATCAGTCCGATCGACCGATAGCGTGGTGAGATTGGGAATGTCGCGTCGAACAGTGTGACCAACGCCTTCGTTTTCATTCTGGCAGGTTTTCCTCTGCACAGAACAGGATGCCAAGTCCTCTCCACAGTCCACGGATATCCTGTCCAGACATTGGAGACATGTCATTTCATTCGACATTCATTTGCATTAGCATGAGGGCATGAAAGCAACGATCGACTTGGCCGCGTCCTCGACTCCTCCACAAAACATACATGGTGACCTTGTCGGGGCCATGCAATTCAGCGATGATCACGCGCGGTTCGTGAATCACGAGCCCATCACGCGACTTCCGCGATGACACTTTGATGTGAGTGCCCCATGCGCCCAACCTTACCAATGCGATGATGTACGTGTTCACATGGCCACATGAACGCAACTGCCCTCTGCATGGGATAACGAACTCATCAAGACCACAACTCTGGCGTTGGGGTGGGGCGTTTCGCGCCATGTGAAACCCATTTTCGTATTGCCGGCGTCTGGCGCGCAACCCTCATGCTTGGCCATGCCGATGGTAATGACGTTGCTGCGTCTTGGTCGACAGAAGACTGGGCGCTGCGTCTCGGTGCGATCGTCGTCCTCGTGCTTCTGGCCGCGGTGCTCTCGGGCCTCACGCTGGGACTCATGGGCCTCGACAAAGTGGGGCTGGAAGTGGTCATTGCAGCAGGCGACGAACCGACCGCGACGCCAAAGGAGAAACAGAACGCTGCATATGCGCGCAAGATCCGACCGTTGCGGCACGACGGTCACCTCCTCCTCACGACGCTTCTCTTTGGGAATGTAGCCGTGAATTCGATCATGGCGATCTTCATGGCGGAGCTGACCTCGGGTAGACGTCCCCTCGCACATGCACATGACACCACGTAGGCTTTGTCGGCTTTCTCGTCACCACGGTGGTTCTCGTCATCTTTGGGGAACTCGTGCCCCAAGCCCTCTGCTCCAAGTATCCCTTGGGTCCGTTTGTCGTCATCCAACCTTCGTCATCACGTCCTCTAGCGATTGGCGCCAAGGCCCTGCCAATTGTCTACCTCTTGATTGGCATCATGTACATTTTTGCAAAACCCATTGCCATGGCGTTGGATTGCATCGTCGGCAAGGACATCGGAACAATCTTTACGAAATGCGAGGTGGGGTGCAACCGCCTCTTGTTCCCACAATGTCCGATGCTAGCTTGAGAAGATGCTCGACATCCACGTCAAGCAAAAGAAACTCGACGACGACGAGCTCGAGATCATGAAGGGTGCGATGTACTTCAAGAAAAAATCCGTCTCGACCGTCATGACCCCCGTCGCCGATGCCTACATGCTTCCTGGCCCCACGCGCCTCGACATGGCGACGATCGAAGCGATCTCGGCCATGGGGTTCAGCCGCGTACCGGTGTATGGCGCCGACATCAATGACGTCCTCGGCGTCATCCTCGTCAAAGACCTCATCTTTGTCGATCCGACCGTGGCCTGCACGGCCGCCGACTTTTTTCATCTCTTTGGGCGGAGCGTGCACCGCGTCTGGCCAGATTCGACGCTGGGCGACGTTCTCGCGGCGTTCAAGCTGGGCCGCACGCACTTGGCCATTGTTCATGACGTCAACAACTGGAGCGAGGTACGATTGTCGATTCAACGATGAAATGCCTCACATGAATATGATTGCCAGTCGGATCCGTTTTACGAAACCCAAGGCGTGGTCTCGCTCGAAGACATTGTCGAAGAGATTTTGCAAGATGAGATTTATGACGAAGGCGACGTCGTCGGTACGTTGGATACTCATCGTCATTTGCTGACTCGACTGGCAGACGCGGCGGTCGCGACGCGCAACAAGCGGCTCTCGCGGCCGAGCTTTGACACGGGAGTGCGCCACGTCATGGACCAAAACACGACCAGAAAGTCCATCGGCGAGCCAGAGGTATGCAAGAACGATTCGACGTCCATCGCTTTTACGACATCTAGGCCAGGGCACTCGCGACCCATTTGGTCGCAACCAACGCCGTCTTTCGCGTCCCAGATGCTAACGGTAAACCCTGACTTTGTGTCCATATTCACTTGGCCACTAGGCCAAGCAATGACTGCCGCGACGGTCGCGGCGCTGCTCCTCCGATGTCCAGTCTTTGAATACGACCAAGAAGAAGTACTCTTCGAGCGTGGAGCCGTGGCCAATCACTGCATCATCGTCCTCCAAGGCTCCGTCACGGTCGCTTCGACCATCTACACCCGTACACACGACCCTTGAACATGGGACTTATTTCAAGCCAACACTGTAGAAACGGCGGGCCTCTGGACAGTCCAGGGTGCCAACAGTTTGATTCAACTCGACGGCGCGTTTGTGAGCGACGTCTCCGTCAAAACACCCCAGAAATACACACGGTGCCTCCGCCTCTCCCGCCTTGAATTCCAGTGCATGCTCCGTCCGACCGTCCATGTTGCAAAAGACCGCGGCGAATTGATGGCGCGGCGCCAGTCGCTCTCGTCATCATCATCGGCGGCGACAGGGAGGCCAGCGATCGCACCATTGCCCACAAGCGCCCTCCTCGATGCGACCTCGGAAGACGCAGCGACAAGCCCAGGGAAGAGTCCGACCGCAAAGTTTAGACGTGCACCAAGTCGCCGCGACTCGCTCCGTCGGGAAACCGGCATCCGCGATGTCCTCAACTATGTCTGAGAGATCTCTCAATTTAATTACATGGAATTGCGAGTGGAATAGGCTTCGTATGGCGCGTGACTCTCGTCTTGCAAGAGTCGTGGCGTAAGCACAACCTCTTCGTCTCGGACTTGGATCACTTGGTCGTTGGCCGGGCGCTGAATGTCGAGACGGCGCTCAACCAGCACAGTCGGGTCTTCCACGAGGCGCATGGGGTAGAGCGTCGCTTGGAAGTCCAAGCGTGGGACGCGGAGCACCTGAACATGGACGTCGTTGGGCACTTGGACCGTCACGTCGCTTTCAAAGTCGACATCGAGGAGGCTGTTGGCGGCGTGGACACTCCAGAGCCCCGCCTCTGTCGTCTCAGCTACAACATCGTCACCATCACTGATATATATATATGATACAACCGACGTACTCGAGTGGGGAGACGTGACGTCGACATGACCAAGCAAAACAACCAAACAGTAGCTCGTGACTTTGCCATCCGAGAGAAGATCTCCATGTGGTGCATCCTCGATGCGGTAGTCTACGACTTGGCATTTGGCGAGGATGTCGGCCACGCGTGCTTCCGTCAACTTGTCTCCTGCATTGGCCATGACCAACCAAAGTTAGCAAGTCTTGACGTACCATGGGCGTCGACGGTCGAGAAGATGGGTTCGTTTACGACCAAATGCTTGGCCAGGGCCTCTGCCTCAGGCTTGGCGAGAAGCTTTGCAGGGCTTGTGCCATCCAAGACATGCAGGACGCCCGTGTCGTAGCTGCGGTGGCTCAGTCGGTTCTTTCGGTTCGTTTCGGCATCTATTGGATCACGAGTGGGTTATCAGTCGTAAGCAATGCGAAAGGTTTTGGAAGTACCAATGGCGTCGCTCTCGTCATAGATCTCCGACTGTAAAATGTCCTCGACAATATCTTCCAACGTGACAATGCCCTTGGTTTCGTAAAACGGATCGCCCTATTCGCGCATCTCAATATCTAAAATGATCTCGGAGGATGTACAGGGCCACTGTTGTTGACATCATGCACGAGCGCCAAGTGCGTTCGGCCCATTTTGAATGCCTGGAGCACATCGCCCAGCGTTGAATCAGGCCACACGCGGTGCACGCCACGCCCAAACACGTGCAGGAAATGCAGCAGCGACGTTTCTTCCTAC
>VJMH01005525.1:0-32982 GCA_009835185.1 Aphanomyces stellatus | reverse complement strand
TGGATCCAAACGCTCCCTGCAAGCTCCAAAATGACATTTGGGTTCCACCGCGCGGAAATCATCGGCGCGGTCATCAGCGTTCTCGTCATTTGGGTCCTCACGGGTTTCCTCGTCTACGCCGCCATCGAGCGCTTCCAAGACGCCTTGAGCGACCATCCGTCTGAAGTCGTGGACGGCAAGCTCATGTTTATCGTCGCGAGTCTCGGCCTTGTGGTCAATTTGGCGCTCATGAAGATCTTGGGTCACTCGCACTCGCATGGCATTGGCGGCGCGTCCCACGGCCACAGCCATGGTGACCACGATGACCACGATGAAGAGCATGGCCACTCGCATGGTGATCATAATGACCACGATGGCAAGCCCAAGTTGGAGAACCTCAACATCCAAGCAGCCTACATCCACGCCCTCGGGGACTTTATCCAGAGCTTGGGCGTCTGTGGCGCCGGCGCCCTCATCTGGTACAACCCGAAATGGCAGATTGCCGATCCGATCGCGACGTTTTTGTTTTCGATCCTCGTGCTCTACACGACAGTCGACATTGTCCGGCAGTCGGTACACGTGCTCATGGAAGGCACGCCCGATGGGTTTGACTCGGATGAGATTGCGCGCGGCCTCGAAGCACTGCCGGCCGTCTCGGATGCCCACGACTTGCACATTTGGTCGCTCAACGCTGGCTTGCCCTCGCTCAGTGTGCACTTGGTATATATACTTGGTGTATCTGATGACTGACTCGTGGTGACTAGGTGACACACTTGGAGAATGTCGATGATGCGCTGCACCAAGCCCAAGAGTATTTGATTTCCAAAGGCATTGACCACTCAACGATCCAAGTTGAGCGTGCGTCCAAGACGTACCCGCGGGACTGCAGCGACACGGTCCACTGCGGCCAACTTTCGCCCAAGAAACATTAGACAAATATACACTACTGTAGTCTGTTAACATTCTTGTACACTTCCGCCTCCCAGCAGGTGCAGTTTTGTAGCGACTCAAATTGGCCAAGACTTGAAATGGTAAACTTGGCGATTGAAATTGGAGACTCTGTCGGTTTCTTTTCCTCTTCCTCAACGCATTGCGTCCAATGCATTGTCCATCGTTGCATCAACGACCGTTATTCTTCGCCCTGTAGACGAGCCTTGCAGGATCGAGCAGGCGTGGCACAGCTCTGTCTCCTATGAAGTCGATGGCCACTAGCACTTGATGGCTTGTTGGCGCCATGATTTTTAGCACACGGGTCAATGCGTTGGCTTTGCACACGCATTGCAACGCTTCCCAATGTTTGTCGTTTCAGCCTCATGTTTTGCCAGGTCCAATTTTGTCGTCGACGGTGTCGGCAGTTTTTATTCAAAGTCGGCCTGTTGGGACGAGGTCTCGAAACACTCGAAGCAAGGGCACGTCGCCATGAACCGGTGACGCGTGGACACCGATGGATCGCCATGGTCGAGCTCCATCGCCAGGCCTTTCATGGGCCAGAAGCTCGACACACGGCGCGGCGAAAAGAGGTTTCGTTCAGGGGCTCAGAGAGCCGCAACCGGTCGCCTTGGAAGAAAAATGAGTGTGCCGACAGCACGTCATTGGACTGCTTCAAACATGAGCTCTTGCACGTCGAAATCCATGGCCGAAGGAGACCATGCCCATCAACGCCAAGATCACAGATGCCTTGTAGCAGGGTGCAAGCAAACGCACCACGGCCAAGTGGTCCAAGGCCGCACCGTTGAACAACGTGTGTTTGAGACCATCGGCACGATATGTCGCGACTAGAAATTCACTGACGTCAGAGTTTTCGTGGCAAGATCCATAGATCATGTCGGTAAAATCAGTCGTAAACTGTGGAGGCAGTGTAGCGATTCGAGCGACCCAGAAGTAGCGGCAAAGTCCATCACGTCCGAGTTGAGGGTGAATTCAATGCCAAAAAGGTTCGGAGACTATCGTCGTTGGCATAGACAGAGAAGAGAGCGACCAAGTCCTGCATGAATGGAAGGCAAACAAAAAGGCGAGGCCATGCCGTACGCGAAGGTCGACCGAGGCGGGTTTTATACCATGGTTTGATTGGTTAAGGCTAATTTTAATGGGCCGTAACCAATACTAGTATTATATTAAGTATTGGTTAAGACCAACCAAATCAAATATTTATTGTCAAATTCGATTTGACATTGGAAATGCATCGACTTACCGAATCGATTTCCCAATCGTCTGACTAATCAAAACCACAGAAGGGAAATTTTCTGTCTAATGGGGGACTGGAAATAGTCCACACTTTTTCAGTCTCACTTTTACCGACTGTCGAGCATGTGAGATCAACGCCCAGTCGATCGACGAGTCGATTCATCAATCGCCTACGAAGTCCACATTTCGGTCGAAAAGACGACAACAAATATTGAAAGAACGTACTTCGGAAGTACTATCTATATATAGAAAAATGGTGTTTGTGATGGACTATAATCCATCGCAAACACCATTGCCCAAAACATGTCGTGACCATGATGTTTAGGAAACTGGAGATACAAAACTATATAATCTAAATCTTGCATCATGATCAACGATTGTTAAATACTGGTAGTTAAAAGAAGTTATGGCCCTACTCACAAACTCACTTATGAGCCCTCAGCTAACTACAAACTATGAGAAACATTTCACCTCAACGCAAAATGCCAAAAGAGCATCAATTTTTCAGGTGAAAAGTATGGAGAATATTATCTCCTGCAAACAAATCCAAATTCGTAGTGCAAAGTATCACGAAAAGACGGCGATTGCATTGTAAAAGTCGTTTCTATTCAGCCCTGGTGGGCTAATATTCACGACTTAATGATCGCTTAAATTTTTTCGACCAAAAACTCCTTCAAAATGAGATTTGAAAAGAGCGACGGTAGTATATAAATAAATACCTACTTCTGTAGTATATATAATGCGTTTTGAACGATGAGCTCTTCGATATCGTCAGATTTGAGAAAATATCCTTTTCTCTTCTTTTACAGCCTTTTCGTACACATTTGACCAATCATGTGTATTTCTATCCCATTTTGATCAATCGATCTTACCTACATATCGGATTGACTAAAATCAAATTCCAATCGCTCTTTTGGCATATTATGTCAAGAAGAATTTGGTAAACAAAACGAGAAATATCGTAATTCGTCGCATTAGGTGGCACAAAGCACCACATCAAACACGAATAAAAATAAAGATGAAACCCAATTGCATCGGCCGCACGCCAGGATATTTTTATATTCAATCTGGTCGAAAATCGTCAAGTGACCTCGCAATCTCTACTGCAAGACAAAGATTCTATTGACAAATGGTCGTGATATCCAGAACCAAGGTCATGATGTCCACGTCCACAGCAGAGTCAACGACTTCGAGTTCAAGAAGCACACCAGCGTCAAGCATGCACGTCAACGTGTTGGACGCGATGGTGTCCCGCTACACGCGCCGCACCACACTTATTGACGCCTCGATCTTGGGCTGGAGCCTTTGCAAGAAGAGCATCGCTCGATGGCCTTCAATGGCAGCCACAAACACATCTTCAACGTGCACAGGTGTCAGACAGACAAAAGTGGTAAGGCTAACGCAACCATGCCGCGAGTCTGCCACACTCATAGGATGACTTCCAAAACTTTCAAACACAAAAACACATCAAATCTGTCCGGATACGACAAGTTAGGGGCACATTATTAACCACATCATTGTTGGAGGAATACAACTATAGAGGTTTTGTGCAACATATTTGCATATATTTCAAAATGTCAAAACAAAAACCAGCCAGATGAGATCATCGACTAAGCAAACACAAATTTATGCAGGCTTTTATTTTATTATTGGATGGTTAAATTGGCGTTTGTGCAACTTTTGAAAGTCACCCATCCTGGGCAAAGAAGAAGCAGCGCGCGACCTCAAGAAAGTCGTCTCAGGTGCACACTGTTCAAAAGAGAAAGCGTCGCATCCGATTTGGGGATGTGGTCGAGAAGGAGGGCCACTGACGTGATTGTTGTGACCTGCGAATTCGACCGAGAAAGGCCACGGGAAATATGCAATACCCTAAATATAAAAAATACGCTGGAACCCAAACCACTTTGTGGTTTCGGTACATTTCGAGAATTGAGTTTTATTGACCCAGCTTAGGCGGATTCAAAGGAAATATTCGGTACTTTTGGAGTTGCGGTGAGATCGAAGCCCCAGCTTTGCCCCAACGACCAAACGAGACTTCACCGGGTTGACTAGCTCGGACGAATATCTTTTTCAACAAGAGAAGTCGCTCGCATGCAACGCTCTATTGAAGCTCTCGACACCACATTCTCGACAAGTCCCAAACGTGTGGCATCCGCCTCCAAAATGCCACCACACCCAATTGTCAACTACTTTAAAGTACTCGGTGTTTTAAGTTTCGTGTCTTCGTCGCTGTGCAGAAACGCGATGGATGCCACCTTTGAATTGTCAGTGCACAGAGCAGGTGTTCTGTCGCCCACGAATACGAGTAGAATCAAGACTTTGGTTGAAGAATACAATGGAAGCGACAGTGTTTATATGGAAAGTCTGTACTGGCAAACTAATCTACTGGCCTGCTAACACATAGTCTATGTATGCGTGGATGTACCCTCTGAGTTTTCTTCACAGACCAAGACTCGAAGTGGCTCAAACTCATCAGTCAATGGCCACGTCGTTCAATTCTTGCCCCTGAGTGCAGACGAATACGTCTGGTCAAGGCGAATGGCTGACTAGAGTACTTAGTACCAAGCTCGGAAACAAGGCTTTCGAGGAGACATCCAGTGCTCTGGAGTTGTTTTCATTAAACCCCATGGACGAAGGGGTTGTAATTTATCCATAATTTGCCCACATAATTCACCCAGTCTCCTCACTGGTCAGTTGACATCGCATTTGGAGCGACAAATGTGTTGGCAGGTGTCAATATGGTCGATATATAGGCTTTGGATCGAGCAAGAGACAAGGAGCAAAAACGCTAGACGTGGGGTGCCTTTTTGGACGTGTGAATTTATCGGTTGCACCATTCCGTCTGATCACTGCTCATGTCACGGAAGAGGCCAACACTTGTCCGTACAGTGTAGGGTATTCTATGCTTATATGACGCCGTGATTGTCATTCCTTGCGGTCCCTTCCCCAATGATTGAGTCGAATATGTGTCATTTTCACACCCTCAAACTTTATGTTCCATGTGCTCTTCTTGTCGCACAATTCGTCGATTTGACTGTGAGTGAAATTCAGCCCCCGCCAGTCAATTGACAGATGGTTTCCCAGCACATTCACGGAACGTTCTTGAATTCAGTTAGTGTCCATTGCAGTCAAAATATATCGTAGTGTCTAGGCAGTATTTAACTTTGTGAAAGGCCATGGTCACATCACGTCTACAGCGCCAGGTCCGTCATGAAATCATAACATCGCAAACGGAGTTGACGCAAGATCGATGTTGGTTTCGATGGGTATGTGCAACTTGATCGTTTCTATTGGTTGTTCAAAGTCATGCGGATATGATCTAAATGGCTCACGTAAAAATCCGTCAATTTATCCAGGCGACACAAAGTTGGAACGACACTGTGCAACCTGACATCTTGGTGATGGATGGTCACAGTTGTTACTGGTGTCCACATGTCACATCAACGTGTCTCGGAGTCGACGGCGCAGAAAGCACACAGTTTAGCTCACAAGTTTAACATGGCTTGCAAACACGCCCCGAGCTTAACTTGAAAAGGCATGTGCAAAGAACGTGTTGCCCAAGTCACCAACATATCACCTCAAGAAGCCAAGCGCATCCAGCGTCCCTCGCAAGCAGTGGCGTTGAGCGTGTGGCGTCGGTGGTGGTGTGCCTTGCTCGTTCGGGTAAAGAGGGTGGGACAGATCACGTTCGACTGACACGGTTGTGTACACGTTGTAGACGTTAGGTTGTTCCATAGCACCATGTTCCGTACATGTTGTAGACGCGGGCATTTGATTCCACGATGCACTGGCCTACAATTCTGGCACATACATGACCCCGTATCGACCATGACTTGAACTTGGGCTGCCCCCACACTCCCCCCCGAGTTTCTTCGCTTTGACAACTGCCTGATCGCTGGCAAATGTCAATTTTCTTCCGAGCCCAGCCGGTCCATCGCTGTCTGACCACCTTCCCGCACCGCTTGCTCAGTTAAAGTGATGGAAACCCACAGCACATTTTCATATCGCAGGTCAGAATTTACTTCCTCCGTGGGATGGAATGGACGTCCTTGAAGAGTGGCGCATCCAAAGATGCATCGAGCGTCAAGGCCATGCACCAGTTTTCGCGTGTTTGACTCATCGTCGCTATTGGGGCGACGTCTTTGCACTTTTCGAAGTGTGGTCAGCACCGCAAGCGACGTTGACCATGTTCAACGGTTTGTGCTTGCACGAGTAGATCGAGGAGTCGCACGAGTGGTCACGAGTGTACCACACGATACCAATGCAGAAACACGAGGCTGGAGTCGAGTGGCAGGGAATCTTCACTTGGGCTTTGCAGAGATGCTGTCTGAAAAAGTCAGCTGGAATTCAGGGGATTGCACCGATCGAAGACTCCGTTTGGTCAAAATATATCAATTATCCACCGATTTTCGATCCTACATATCGTAACGCTGGTGTATAACTTGGCCCTTTGGCGCATCAGAGTGTGTTCAAGCTCCATGGCAATTAAAGGAGGAGTGAGTGCCACATAATTGGATAGCTTACGACATTCCGCTTGTCCTTTGTTCCTTGTACTTCGGAGGCACAACGATTTGTTTTGACGTCAATTATGTCGAAATATCCAGCAAAAATGCACAACATGAAAAGAACTAATACCAGTCTGGTTGCAAACTCGTCGCAGATGGACAATTCGGTCGTTGACAGGCGTTGACACTGCCGCGTTGAGTCCCGGGTGTGTTTGAAATGCATTTTAAACTCCGCGGCCCTGGTCGAGGGCGGGCCTCCCACTGTTTCCAGTCCACAGGGAGCGACGGCGCCCACGCAACCATGCACCTCCTGGTCCCTCACATACATTGCAACGTCACCATGCCGTCGCGGGCCTTCATTCCAATGTTACTGCCATGCAAGCAAGAGTTTAAAATACACTTGTGTTTGAAATGCATCGGCGCCCGTCTGACCGGTCCCCTGTGACACCGCGCGTTGATGGATGACGAGCGTCTCTGCAGAACGTTCGCTGCGGGACTTGCCATTTTCAAATTGGCCAGGACTCACACACATGTGCCAAGCTGTCCGCACCGCCACGACCCTCGTCCTGCCCACAATGCCCCTGCCCACGACCTTTGCCCATCTCCAGACACCGCCGCCGCCGTCGCAGGACGTCTACGAGGCTATCGACGACGACGACGACGACGACCAAGAGGACCAAGCAGCATGGACGCCGCTCATGGTGGCTGCAGTCACGGGCAACCTCATCGCCGTCGACGCGCTCCTCCAAGACCCGTTTGTCGACATCAACGACGCTGACGAGGTAGAGTCACTCCTGGCTATTCATTTTCTTGATGGTTTCTTGGTCCATGTAGCATGGCAACACAGCCATCTTTCTCGCGTGTGGCGCCCGCCAAGAAGTCATCGTGCTGCGGCTGCTTGACGATCCTCGTTTGGACTTGGACCATATGAACCATGTACGTTTAGGCGACGTTGCGATGGCGAGATTGATGTCGAATGTAGGAATTGGCGACGGTGTTTCACATTGCCTGCCTCCATGGCCTCCTTGCTGCTGTCATGCGGCTCGCGATGCACCCGCACATTTTCATCAACCAAGGCAACTGTGTTGGCAACACGGGCTTTATCATTGCGGCGGCCCACAACCACACGCCCGTTGTGGCATACCTCCTCGACCACAACTCGCTCGACACGAATCAAGGCGACGATGTACATGATGTTGTTGTGATGCTGTTGACTCACAAGTGTGTGTGGGATGATAGAATGGCTTGACGGGCTTCATGGCGGCGGCGGCACGCGGCCACGTCGATGTAGTCCGACTCATGCAGCACCATGCCGGGGTTGACGCCAACGCAAGAGATCATGTACACTACAACGCGTTTTGCAAAAAGCAAAAAGCTCATACATATGTGTAGAGGCAGTTGACGGCATTGGACATGGCAAGAGCGAATGGCCACACTGCCGTCGTGCAGTTGCTTCTGGGGCAGTCGCCGCCGTAGAATGAGTGGCAATACCCTAATTTATGGCGTGTTATTTACTTCAGTTTTGTGTTTTTGGTTGGGGCGACACCATGCTAAAGACCCGACTGAGGCATAAACCCAACGATTTCAAGTACTGCGTACCGTAGAGCACACAATAACTCACCGCACAAAAATACTCACCACTGGTAAGTTTATTTTGATATATTCCGGATAAAATTATGTATCTTATTTTAATTCAAATGATAAAGACCATACTTGCAATTTGTATGCAGAATTGAATATATTTACCATGGTCTTTTGTTTGGTGAGTACAATTCTGTGCTTGAGTACTGTTTGTGAGTTATTATGTGATTTAGCAACAATTCACAAAATGGTGAGCAAAAATCGCTGGTGAGTTATTGTGTGCTTTACTGTCGTATGACTTCGGGGTTTTGACAATTGACAGCACGTTGTTCCAAAAGATACCCATGTTGTCACGACCATCTGGTGGTCACCAACGGCTGGAGCAATCAACTGGTCACCAAACAAGTCAACGTGGGGCAATCACTGGGGGCGTGTCCAGTGGCACAGCCTCACCATATCCTGCTCGTACCGACCGATTACAGGAATGCATGGTTCGGGGGACGTTTCATAGGGGCTACTACAGGTTAGATGGGGGCTACTACAGGTTAGATGGGGGCTACAACAGGTTAGAAATCTGGTTTACTCGTCAAGTTCCGTGGAGGGTGATCGTTGGGATGATGATGCCGTCGCCTTGTTTCTATCGACAGCAGTCGTCTCTGTGGACACATCAAATGTTTGGTAGCCGTTTGATGGGTGCTGTGACATCCGGATATTGTCCGGATAAGGATCCATTCCAAAATTGCAACTCAACTCTTTTGACCCCACTGCGAGGCCAGCTTCCTGTATTAGGGGTCAGCGATGGACAATCAAGTCTACCATCAAGGGGATTCATGTGGCCAGAAATGTACTCACACGTACTCACAAGGTGGAGGGAACGAATGACAACATGGAGAACATGCAAATGTCCATTTTTTTTCTGAATTGACATGTAATTATTCCAGAATTGACTGTGTGAGAATCCACCCACCAAGTTGACACGAAGCCAGGGCATTTTGCAAGAATAGGTGATAAGAAAGGATGAAAAACATCCAAATTTTGTTGTGCCATGATCAAATTTTCTCCTTTCGTGGGAGGGTGTTGGTCAAATTGTTGGTCAAACGTACCTTCACACGTTGAAGAATCCGATATTACGAAGGATTACCAACATCAATGACTCAATGACTGTCAGTCGCCAAAATTTAGTTGACGTTCACTGCTACGTAGTACTGTAGTACGACGTGTCATTCCTTGTTTAACGCGTTTCATTGGCACGGGTGCGTATAATTGTGCGTTCTGTTGTGCCAGCGATTGACAATCCGCAATCAAGGCGGCCACTGCCGATGTATATTTCCGGTTAACAGGTCATGGAGACCCAAATTCATTCCTTTCTCAAAATCTACTAACGTTACCGCAATTATCATTTCTTCTTGCACAAGCAAGCAGGAAAGTATCGCCAGACTTTACAGCCAGGTTACATCCTGCGTCGCAAGCTCTGACAAAATTGCATTGTGGCTCACCTGATGTGGGCAATTGCTTCAAATTGGCACCTGCAATACTATAACATTTGTTGGTCTCTTAATACTCTGTTGTACTCTTGGAGAGACTCACGCTTCCCCCCACACTGCGACGAGCTTGGCGATAATTTGGGACAGTCAAGACGGTAAAGCCGCACCAAATCTATTTTATTCATCCGCGAATACTTTATAGCTGGCGATGACCAGCTTTAGCAGATCAAGGCGAGAGGCTGAAAGGCCCTCACTTATCCGAAATGTCAAAAAGGTGCGCGCAAATATATCGTGAGTGCATTGGTGCATTTGGTTGGGCCAGTGGTTGATGTAACGACGACGAAGGGTGGTTTCGACTTGACGCCAACTGGAACTACGTGTCATTACACACATATACCTGTGGTCGTCAATTCGTAATGATACGATTCTATGGACTCTGACACCGCGAGCGACTGCTATTGATTATTTGTGGCACGACGATGTGTATCGATCGATTGACAATATTGAATTTGTTGGTGTTTATTCGACCCAGTATTGTAAATGAACGGCGCTATGTGTGTCCCAATACAATATATGGTAGAGGAAGACTCTTCGTTCATACCTCTCACGAGGTCACATGCGTGCCAACACCTTGATCCTGGACCTTAACTTCAAACGGATTCTTGGACACAAAACGTTTGAAAAGTAGCTCCCAATTTCGTGGTCCTTACCTCACTTGCGGCGAAAGTACTGGATCAATTTTTGGTGCTGGCACTCGACCGCGAGCTGTACGACATGCTTGGTGACCTTGGCGAGGCGATGGCCATGCAAGTACTTAACGATAGGCACGTGGCCTTGGGCGACGGCCTCTTCGAACGCTGCGGCAGTGCATGGAAGCACATTTTCCGTGTGAAAGTACCGGACGATCTTGAGATGGCCCATCCGACACGCGTGTTCAAACGCGTCCACGCCCCGGGACACGCCATGCACATGGAGATATTGCACGACAGCCAAATGGCCATTGCGCGCAGCGCCATCCATGGCGTCGGCCGTCGCGCCTTCCCCGCGGTGGGTGTGCAGAAATGTCACAACTTTCAAATGTCCATTTGTCGCTGCCCAATCCAGTGCGTCGGTTGTTGCGCCTGGGGTCATATGAGACATGATGCCAAATGGCCTCGATAGTGGACGACCTTCGTGCCGGTTCTCGTGCAGGTATCGTACAATGTCTAAATGGCCACTGGCTGCTGCGTTGTCCATCGCAAGGGTCGTACAACCTACAGCAAATGACATTAATTGAACAAGAAATTGAACAGTCGCAAAGGTGAGGCTACCTTCATGGCGATGCAAGTGCAAGAATTTGACCATGTCCACGAATCCGTGTGTCGCGGCTGCGTCCATGGCATTGGTCGTACCCCCTTCTGGCCGATGTGAGTGCAAATAGACCACCTAGTGGCATCCATGGATCCCTTTTTCGAGTCGACACGCTTGGACGAAATACCAGAGACAAGTCGCCATTGAGTGCCGCCGCGTCCATCGCTTCTTGCGTGCATCCTTCCTGGCGATGCTTGTGCAGGAATTCGACGACAGCCGTGTGTTTGCGCCGCGCCGCGCCGTCCATAGCGGCGGTCGTTGCCGCTACATTGGACATTGGACAATGTGAAGAAGGAGGAACATGCGCACCTTGATGGGGATCGCTTTCGTGGAGGAAGCGCAGCACATCGAGATGCCCGTGGGCCGCGGCGGCGTCGATCGCGCGCGCGGTTGACGGCATGTGTCGGCGGCGGAAGAGTTGGCAGAGCTCGAGATGGCCAGCCGCGGCAGCGCAGTCGATGGCACCGGCAGAAGCAACGCCGACGCCACTGTCGAGTAAGTAAGTCGCGAGGGTGACGTGGCCGCATGCTGCGGCGAGGTGCAGGGCGGCGTCAGTGAAAAGCGCGGCGCGGCACCGCTTCAAGAGTCGGACGGCGGGTACGTCGTCGTCAAAGATGGCTTGATGCAGGATGAACCGCGGGTCCGTGCTGGATGTCAAATGTAGTTCCTGCTGAAGTCGATCGTGGATGGCAGTCGCAAGGAACATCCGCGACCACGTCCTGCCGACATGGGGTTGGTGCTTGGGATCGGCCAGTGTAGTGTCGTACCGATAGCGAGGCAGAAGCGCGGCAAAGACGCCATCCTGGAAGGCGAGTACGGTCATCATGAGATGGTCGTTGTAGAGGACGTCGTGGTAGATAGATCGGGCGGCCGCCGGCGTCGGCGGTAGAAGGCGCGGCCGAACCTGCCGCTTGCGATGCTTGGCCATGACACTCGGAGGACCAAAACCAAAGGCGAGCGCTGATTGGCTCTTGAGAGTATCAATTATGTTTTTTCCCAAGTGTCAATGTCAAATTGGGTCGTCTCAATTTTCGGAGAAAAAACGCATGTCAGAAAAAGAGGTGGAATTGAAATGTCATGTTAAAAATGTTGAAATTCGAACTGTTAAAGGTGTCTTCTGGTGTCAAAAATGAATAGCCATTTCCGACCGCCTTCACATGCATCCACGGCACACAAATATTCCACGTCTTTGCCACGATTCAATGCCCGGCGTCTCTTCGTGCTATTATTTGAGCGTGCACATCCAAAGGGCATGATTCCTGACGCGGCGTCGTCGGTCGCTTGCATTTGTTTCATTTGAAATCACAACTGCAAGGTTCTTTCTCTGCGGGTGCGCACGTGAGTCATGCCGTACGAAAGAGGACTGCGCGTCGCAGCAGAACCGGTGCATCCACACAGCACCAAGTGTCTTATATAAAAAACGTCATTGAAAGACCGCTATCAACGAGATGGACGTGCTTTAAAGTTTGCAAATAATGTTGCGCGAAGTGCTTTGCTGTTGTCGGGCGAAGATTGAGTGCCAGAATTTGGACGACATGCATTTTCAAATGTTGAAACACAAATCAGAAGTGAGGACACTCGTTTAGGGCTTGACGATTGGCTAATATTTCGTCAATCGTTGAAGCATGACTTTTCACAACGTTGGGCTGAGGAAGGCACCTTGCTACCCCAGCCGTGCTTCTTTCTACCTCATGGCCTAAGCATGCCTTATGCATCCATCGACGCGAGTTCCAAATCGATAGTGTTAAACAGGCATTGAGAGATTATCATACTACGTCTAGGGCTTCTTGGGCGCGGGGGCAGCCTTGGCCGACTTGGTCGCGCTGGCCTTTTGGACGAATTGCGCGAGCGTCCACTTGAAGTCCTTGGAGTTGGACGTGGACGGCTTGGCAGCCGTGCCGGTAGTCGGGTCCGTGAAGACACACGCAGTCTTCTTCACGGCAGGCACGACGGTGCCAGTGAACCACGTGGCGCAGACCTTGGACGCGACAATCGCTTTGGCGTCGGCGGCGGACGGGCCCTTGGCACCCACGATGGCCTTGACGTCCTTGACCTTGGCGTCGGTCGCGCACTTGGTCGCTGCGTCCGAAAGCACCAAGCTACCAAAGGTCGTCTTGACGAGCTCCGTGCACTTGCCAATCGCGACAGGGTCCCCACGTTGTTGGGACGCACCCGAGACGGCAGCGACAAAGAGGGCAGCGACGTACACAAAGGTCTTCATTTGGCCAAAGAGGAATTTCAAAAATGAGATGCCAAGGCAGGCCAAACATCTTGATTTGGATTCGGTATGGACCCGTGCGAACGACTGTCGCCCGGCTCTCTCCCGCAAGTAACGAGCGGTCGTAACCTGGATGTCAACGACCTTCCGACCCAGCGACACGATCTTTACACTGGGATTGAGTATACTGGCATGTCTCGCGCGATGCCATTGGCTCAAATCCGAGAGGCAGTGGCCACAACGCACCACACGTGGCAAAAACTATCCCGCAACAGCCGCGCGCACAACACATCCCCTTGACATTCGCTACCCCACCTGCTTCAGTCTCATTCTCACAAATTCCATCGGCCATGAAGATCTCGCTCGCCCTCCTTGCCTTGGCCTCGGCCGCGTCGGCTCAAAAGGCCGCCAACGCGACCACCGCCGCCCCCGTCACCGCCACTAATGCGACGACCTCGGGCAACTCTACCTCGACGACTTCGGTTCGCGCGTGCACCCAAGCCGACTACAGCTCGATCAACGCCGTGTGGCAAACGGCCGAAGCCGCCACGTGCTTGAAGGCGGCCGGCTTGACGTACGCTGACATTACGAGCGGCAAGGCGGCCGCCGCGGCACTCACCAAGGCCGACGCGAACGAAGACTGTCAATATGTTGTCGCTGTCCAAGACGCGGTGATCGATTTGATTGTTGCCGCCAGCGACGACTGCGCCATCTCGGCTACAACGTCGCTGTACGAAACGGCGTTTCATGAAAATGGCCTCGTCGCGGGCTGGGCCGCCGCTGTCAAGGGTGTCACTGGCATCGACTGGACCAAGGCTGATGCTACGTATGCGACGCTGGCCTTGGCGGAAGATTTGCCCGACTGCGCCCAAGGCGACCTCGACTACGTTGACCAAGCGTGGGCGACCCCCGCCGGCGTCAAGTGCTTCAAGTTTTTGAACGTCACGGCCGCCGATTTGGCCAAAGGCAACGTCAAGCCTTCGGTCCTTGCCTCTGCCAACACGAACGCCGACTGTCAAACCGCGTGGGGCTATCAAGGCCAATTGGTCGATGCGCTTGTCGATTTGGAAGGTGATTGCAACCTCGTCGCGGGTCTCTCGCTCTACGAAGCGTCACTTCTCAACTTTTCTGACTACGCCGCCCTCTTCACGGCCTTGAACGGCTTGACCGTCTCGATCCCGGCCAATGAGACGAATGTGACATTTTCCCCCACCCGCGACCCTGTCGTCGACCCCACTCGCCCCCCGGCCGCTAAGAACTCGACCACTGCCCCTGGCGCCAAGCCTGCGGCGACGACCGCCGCTGCCGCCACCACGGCCGCCCCTGCCAAGTCCAGCGCCGTCTCGTTTGCCGTCTCGGCTACCGCCGTCGCCATCGCCGCGAGCTTCCTGTAAATTTCTAAACCATATAGTTTGTGTGCTGGATTGCATTTATTTTATTCTATCACGCACTCAACATTGAAGCACACGACAAACCGTTTGTTTTAGCACATCTGACTTTTTTGTTTTTTTTCGCACAGAATATTTCACCACGTGTTTTTCGCCTTTTGACCGACCGAAAACATGCAATTTGAGTTTTGGAGCCCGAATTTAATAAAATTTCTTCGTTTTGATTTCGTCACATACAAATTTTAAGATTAATACAATTTGTATTTTGGCCGATGCATATTCGATTTGTGAATTTGGGCTGGTTTGGATGGCACTTCAATTTTTTGGTCAAAATTTTGTAATGACGTTTTATTCTGTGGGACATACAAACCTCAAAATGGGAAACATTTGTTGTTGAAATTCAGCTGCGAAAAAATATGCTTCAACCAATTGGCTCGCGAAAAATAGGTGCGCACCTCAAAAAGAAACAAAAATGCACTATTTCTCGTCCGAATTACGACGTTTTCATCTCGATTTGGATTTTCTTAATTTCACGAAAATGACTATAAATTGACACTTGTTTGACACGTTATACTTAGGGTTTCTTGGTCGTCAACGAAATCTTGGCCGTCGTCACGGGCACCACAGGCTTGGTCACCGGCGCCGAGCTCGGCTTGGCAGTTGTCATCGTCGGGGTGGCCGTCGTTGCCTTGGTGCCACTGGCAGGCGCGGTGGTCGTTGCCGATGCGGACGACGTCGCGGGCTTTGAACCCTTGGCAGCTGTCGTCTTGGGCTTGGTTGCTGATGGCTTGACGGTCGTAGTCGGTTTCGCTTTGACCACTTTGATCTTGCTGGCTTCACGGACGAAATCCCGGAAGCTCCACTTGAACTTGGCCGTGTTGGAGGTCGACGGTTTCCCAGGTGTGCCAGACTTGGGGTCGTAAAAGTCACACGGCTTAGCAGTCTTGACGATCGACGCTGCGACGGCTTCGTACCACGTGCCACAGGACTTGGCCTTGAGGATCTTCATGGCATCATCGGCCTTGGGGCCAGTGAGGAGGCTCTTGATGTTGGTCACGCCCGCTTCGGTCGCGCAGGTCGTCGCGCCAGGGTTGACCACGGCGGTGTTGAGGACCGAGATCACACCTTCCGTGCACTTGTTGATTGCGTTGGGGTCGGCGCGTTGCTGGGACATGGACGAGACGCCCGCCAGGAGCATCGAGGCAATGACAAACACAATCGACTTCATCGTGGCAGCGAAGGTTAGGAAATGAAAGGAGAGCTGAGCTGCTACAGTTCTTGAAATCGCAGTTTCGTCCCCAGCTGGCAGCGTGGTAATGACGCACGTACTAATAGTATGTATTAGAAGTGGGTGGGAAAGGCTGCGCAAGAATCTGTGTCCATTGGTGTCTTGTATGCAGATCTTCGACATGGGATGCGAGGAGACTTTATAACAGCGCGTCACTTTGCCATGTATATTTTACCATCTCCATATACCGTGATGCAGCAAGCCAAGTTAAATGGAGTACTTAAAATACTCGGTAGCAGGGACACAAGGCACATTTGCGTCGATAGTTTTGCAGCCCATGGCCCGATGGTTGTGCAAGCAATGCATGACTTTTGGTTTGTTGTCGTCCTCGTAGTATTACTATCCCTCCCGAATGCTTTGACGGAATGGACCGTGCAATGCCTCTTCCAGGGAACACTTGGGACCAACTGGAAAGTGTGTAGAATGTTTTCATTCTTTTCAAATGAGATTACTATCCCACGAACTGACACCACACGGCTGTGATTGGCTGCGTGGACGAAACGCACAACAAAGGAGCGACGACCTGAGCCCCACATACCTGGCTCTCTGCCATTGTAATGGTCGCCCTCTCTGGCCCCATTGCGCCACGCGAGTGAAGGTTGTGGGCATCAGTCTTCCCAACCACAAACACATCTCAATTTGCAATTTGCCCTTCGTCATGAAGACCTCTACCTTTGCCTTGGCTGCTGTCGCCTCGCTCGCCGTCGCACAAAACAGCTCGTCAACTACGTTGACCGCATGCACCCAAGAGGTCTTTAGCTCAGTGAATGCTGCGTGGACATCCGACTCGGGCGCCAAGTGCTTGAAGGGACTCGGGATCTCCCTGGCTGACCTGGGCAAAGGCTCCATCTCGGCGGCGGTGTTGGCCAAGGGCGACAAGGCACCCGACTGCCTCGATGCGCTGGAACTCCAAGATTCGATCATCGACGTCGTCACGACCAAGTCGGGTGACTGCAGCGTCTCGTCGACACTCTCGCTCTACGCAACGACGTTCCACGACGAAAACGGATTCCTCACGGGCTGGGCCAACGTGCTCAAGGGATTGAAAGGCATTGATGTGACCAAAACGGATGCGACCATCCTTGCCAGTGTCATGAGTGATGTGTTTCCCGACTGCACCCAAGACGATTTCAACTTGGTTGATGCTGCGTGGGCGACCGATTCGGGCGCGAATTGCTTGACGGCGTTGGGTGTGACTCTCTCGGACCTCGCGACCGGCAAAGTGGCCGCCGATGTCCTTGCGACCGCCGACACCAACGACGACTGCAAGCAAGTGATCGATTACCAAGGCCAAGTCGTGGATTTCATCCTCGACACGTCGGGTGACTGCAAAGTCTCCGACACACTCACGCTCTACAAACTCAGCTGGCAAACGTTTTCGCAATGGGCTGGCGTTGTCAAGACCCTCAAAGGCATCGATGTCTCGGCCACTGCCACGTCGGCGCCACCGACATTTGCCGACGTCCGCGCCGCCCCGACCAACGCGACCTCGGCATTGACTGACGGAAGTTCGTCCAGCGGCGTGACTGCCCCCACGAGCGCACCAAGCGCAGGGTCGACGCCCACGACCACGGCGAAGTCGTCGGCCTCCATGGCGTCGGTCGCGGCCGCCGCTGTTGTTGCGTTGTGTGCCCTCGTGGCGTAAATGTAGTCGCCTTATAACAATCATATTTTATATAGCTAAAAAGTACACTCGCATGGAGGCTGTGCATAAGGCGCGGCGTGGTGCATTTTGATGTGTTTGCGGTTGGGTCGAATTTCTTTTGGGATTTGAGGCACAACGTATGACAAATTGAATTTGACACTTCAATACGGCCGATATTTTCTAACGTGGAGGTTTTTTTCTCAATTTTGTGGCAGCCAGAATTGATAATCGAGAATAAATGATTGGGATTTAAATAATTGCATCTCTGGACTCACACCAAAGTCAGCCAGTGGCGGTCCTCATCGAACATGCTCTTCGATGGGCGGGAGGAAAGACAAGCCCATGGAGCTACGACGGGTACGACCGGCTCTGCAAAACGACGACGACCGGCCCACATAGTTCTGGTCACCGCTGGCCTGGTCGTCATCCTTGCTTTCGAGCACGATGCGGAGGCTGTGGCCAATGTAGTCCTTGGAGAAGACCTTGACATTGAGGTCAGGTCGTTGGGCTTGGAGGGTGGGAACCACAAGCTGGAGAAACCCAGCAAGCATTTGCGCATTCATGGTCTTGAGTTCGACGCGGGGGTTGGCAAACGGCGACGACGCAGAGCTGCCGCCATCTTTGCCAGCCAAGTGGTGGCCCAACCAGGACGTCAAGTACGCTTCTTTCTTGGTGTCGCCTTGTGCCCAGTCCGAGAGCAATCGATTCCATGGCTCAGACCCAAGCGTGTACTCGAGCGGCGGCGTCGTCGTCGCTGGCGCAACTTCTTCGCTCCACGCTTCTTGGATGCGGACGAG
The DNA here is from genome assembly GCA_009835185.1 of Aphanomyces stellatus. Taxonomy (NCBI): domain Eukaryota; phylum Oomycota; class Saprolegniomycetes; order Saprolegniales; family Verrucalvaceae; genus Aphanomyces; species Aphanomyces stellatus. The sequence goes on along the minus strand of VJMH01005525.1, from coordinate 14,563 downwards.
CCGCGTTGCCGGGGGCGAAACCTTGATATCATCCTTGGGAGACGACGTCGGCGACGACGAAGATGTCTCGGCTGTAGTTGGGAGAGCCGCCGCCGCCGCGGTCGCGACTGCATATCGAAGTGCCTCGTTTTCATCTTGCAGCTTGGCGCGGTGTGCGGCTTCGGTCGCCGCGACGTTCTTCCAATGCGCGACTTGAGCTTGTAGTTTATGGAGCTCTGCTTGCGCGCGCTCGAGGTCCTTCTGAAGGGCCTGTGACTCGATCACTGCCGGATGGGTCTTGCGACGAAACATGGTTGAAAATGGAGACGAAAAGCAAAGTGACAGGCACAGGCTATATTGTATGGGTCAAACCTTCCGGTTGGCACGACCTGCACCCACCACGACCCGCAAACGCGTGCAGGCGCAAGATAAACAGATATATCCGCTCTCAAATAGTTTCATGTGCATTGCAAATTGAGCAGAATGTTCATTCTGTTATAGTCTCGTTTTGTTTTGCTCAACGATCCACGTCAGAGCGCTCGAACTCCTTGGGCGGCAAGAACACACGCTAAAACGATACGCCGAGTATACTGGGGGTGTATGGATGACGGTTCGTGCTACCCAGTACCTCGTATAAAGAAAAAGTTACAACCATAGTGAAGACTTATTCAGACAAAACTATTGATGGCTATTGTGACATTTGAATCTGCCAGCTGACGCAACAATCGCTGGATCGAGTGCTCGGTTGTGAGTTTGATTTTGAGCCGCATGTTTGGACACGTGCAAAGGACGAGCCAATCGCGTGGCTGGACGTGGACTCAGATGTGGGGACATGGTATTGCTGCGGACAACGAATCGACCGAAACCCACGTGGATTGGCAGTTGGGTGTGCAGCACGCACACGCGTCACACTTGCAGGAATTCACTTCCATGAACATCACTGGGGTCGTGTTTGGTGGTGGAAAGCAGTCGACCTTCTCGAAACGTCGCGAAGTTGCTGGGTATGAAAACGGCCATGCACATAGAACGCCATGAGTCGGGTGGGGGGCTCAGTCTTTAAGCAGATCAGGTTGCTTGAAGGCATACATGTCTATGGCCTCCACAAGTGAATGATCGGAGTGGTGCTCAACCTGACGCTGTCGGTCCATCGAGTTTGATTGGGCCAATATCCGTGTTGCATCATTCCCAATGGCGTGATGTCTTCAAGAGAACTTCTTCGATCGTTTCATGTTCAAGTTCTGTGCAAACAACTGTAGTCAAGGTGCTGGTAGGCACTCCGGCGTATACAGTGCAAGCAAACATTGTGCCAGCATTGGCGCGGATATAATATATTGGCTACCTTCAATCTCTCCAACGATGAAAGTGCAAAGATGGTGATGTGGCCTTATGTGTCTCTTTGGGCTCGAACGACGACAGCGGGGTTGTTGGGCCTTGCGGGGGTCTGCCTCGTGGCACAACAAGTCAAACGCAGAACTAAATCATTTCATCTTTATCTTCCGGGCGCGTCCCTCCAGAGGTTCGTCGTCTTGGTTTTGTTCTGTTTTGCCGCCTCTTGCCAACCAACGCATTCGGGTTCCATACGTCCAAGGTTGTGTCTCACTACCAACTTTGGACTAATGCCAGCATACTCCAGCGGTCACGTCTAGATCGTGCGATGCTTGCAAAAATTGCCCCCCCCCAATCCCGACCATGCACATGACAAACGCGATTGCAGCATCTTTGGATGCTACAATTTTGCTTTGAAACTTGACGATTTGTTCGTTTGTGTCTACCTGGACGAAAAGTCGCCGTATTTTTAAACGTGCGTCGTTTCGCAGGGAGGGGCGGGCATTTCGAGAAACCAACCATGCAAGTGAGTGTGAAGCCACGAGGCGGGGGTTCGTTTGTGCCGCCGCCGCCGCTCCCGCAAGCGCCGGCCCATTCGCATGCCGTCCTCCGAACAGTGGCTGGCGTGACCTATGTCGCACTGGCCTTGATCGCATCCTGCTTGTACTTGACAATCCTCGAACCTGCATTTTCCAACGACCTTTGGTGGACCGGCTTCAACGTAAGCGGGCACCAAGCGCTTCTCATTGACGTCGTCAACGACCAGTTGATTACGCAAACCAATGGCACGTTTGACCTCCTCCGTGCCACGATTGCTAAACGCTATGACGTGCCGGTCTCGACGACGTTGATTCGGCATCCCTATGTTCGAGCCCTCGGCTTGACGACGCTCACAAGTGTCGACTTTGCCGTGAAGAACCTCCGGTTGCTCAGCAGCCACCACAGCCTCTGGCTCGCGACGCAGTTTTGCTACGTCGATCTCGCGCGCGAGTTTGAACTGGCCCACACGGCGGGACGCCAACAACGATGCGCCCGTCGGTACAGCTCCAATGGCGCCGTGTACATGGAAACCATGCTCCGAAATCAAGATTGGGATGCCTTTGTTGAAAATTACGGCGGGATGTTTGGCATCTCGATCCAATCGTGGTTGGAACAAGTCCCGTCTGGCGTGATGTGGTTGGAACGGACGGCTCTGGCGCTGCCACGTACGAGCGTGGCCCAAGAAGCCGCGTATTGGCGGACCAATGGCATCGCGACGTTCCAACTGCAATGGCAAAACATGTGGCTCATGGGGATTACCGAAACCATGACGATCGAGAATGCGCTGGGGATGCAGCAAGACATTTTGTTGAAGAATCTGCCGCGAATGTTCCAAACTGGAACGTCCATCGCCATGTATTGGTTCCCCAACAACGACCTCTATGCGATGGTCGGTCTCAACCGGAGTCTCATCCGATCGGCCAATAATTCATTCACCCAACGCCCTGCAGTTGATTTTCAAGGATTTCTTGGCTTGCAAGATATGGGCGGCGCGGGCTCAATTGATGCGTTCCGAACGGCAGTGGGGCCGTTCAATTCGATCGACGTGTTTGTGGTGGCCGTGCCTCTCGCCGTCATGTCGTTGTACGAAACGTTTCAAACAATACTCTTTGGCGAATTGAATCGTGACCCCAACGCATGCAATGGCATTGCCGACTTTGAACTAGCACCGACACCGCCTTTGTGGACCGATCGTCAATTTCTCTGGCACGGTGGCAATCCGTTATGTTTGACCAATGGCCCGAAGCCTTTTATTCACGAATCCGTTGATTTTTACGACAATTGCGCCACGCCAACCCCATTGACCGTGTCGTTCACGAAATTTTCAAGCGCATTTGCCATGCTGTGTGCTGATGTACGTGGGATTTCGATTCCTGCCCTTTGTAACATGTCGACGTCGCCTGTGCAATTCTGTCAGGACAATTTTCGAGCTGTTTTGGGATCCACCGTGACGTTTGCTCCAAGTTTCGCGCCCATGTCTGCACACGTTGGGCCTGCCATCAACGCTGTTCAAAGTCTAAACATCAGTTTGATGCAATTTGCGTCCACCGCAAGCAATTCAAATGTTACCTCGATGCTATATCCCCTGTTTTATGACCCAAAGTGGGCAGTCTACGATTGGTCCTTTGTCTACGATTGGGTAGTGGGGAAGCGTGAAGTCTTGTCCTTCGAGGGTGACCGATCGACTTTGGTGCTCATTTCCGCGGCCGACAAACCCGAAGTCATTCTCAGCAGCACAGCCACGGTCAAAGGTGAAACGAAAATGATTTATTACATGGTGGTCTATATTTCGCTCGTTCTCTTGTGCGTCGGAATTGTCTGTTCCATCGATGCTATATTGCTCAAGGGTCAAATGCATGGGCCTAATTTCTTTTGGTTTAACCGTGTTGTGGGTTCAATTTGGATCGGACGACCCCTTTTATTTGTTCGCGGGGTCACCGCCACCCTCCTTTTGAGCACCAGCAAACTACAACCCGTTCAATTTCTCGACGGACAAACGCGTTTTCAATTGCAACCGTTGACGTGGATATATTCTTTTATTGTCGCGGGCGAAGCAACGTGGATTTTGTTCGTTGCCCACGACGTTATGTCGGTTGCCATTCACGAATTGACTCCAATTTATGGCCCCCTCAATTGTTTTATTGCGTGGGTAACATTTGTCATCATTGAAATGGCATCTCCTGTGCGACCCGACGTGAGTTTAAATCGCCAATGTGCGTCCGATATGGATTCCTACGTTCAATGCGCAACCGGTGTACTTCAAATTGGCAGTTTCGAACGCCTTTGTTTGATTTTCGGCGTTCAAGCGGCTACCTGTGCAGGGTCGATCGTGGTCGTTTGGCTGGCTTTGAGACATAAAAATACTCCACACCACCACGCTCGACATATTTTAGGCATCGCAGACGTGTTTTTTTACCCAACCCACGACAACTCGATGGATGCTACGTGGACAATGGATCGCGTTTCTTGCATCATGGTTGGCCTGGTTGGGCTGTCGTGGCGAAGAAAAAAATACATTTTCGACGTCAAGCTGTGGGTGCTGGAACGTAACCACTTTGCATCGGCGGCTGCGAATGTACTGGAATTTAAATTGTATCACGATGGGGCGAAACGTAGTGTTTCAAGCGCCAGATATGCGATGGACCGCCCGACGACGACGACGACTGAGATCAAACCCAAGGGCTCGCATCTCAAAACTTGTGTCCATGTTATTATGGTTTTGTTGGGGATCGCATACGTGGCCATGGCGATTGTAAGCAGTGTTTCCTATCTTCAAGTATCCCAAGTCAATTTGGCCAACGATTTGTACTGGGCGACCTTCAATATGACGGGTGCCCATGCGTTTCTGGCAAACTGGTTCAACGAACAACTTGTGTTGAGTTCGCCAAAGGCCCACTTTGAATTGAACACGAATTGGATCAATCAAGACGGTTCTTTTGACCAACTTTCGGCTTCGATTAAATCGTCCATTAATTTAGGCTCTCGAATGCAATATACTGAGCTCGCCAACATCGAATCATCCATCACAGGCCTGCGTGCCACGGATAGCTGCTCGGTCCCATGGATATTCACGCCGTATTGTTTTGTCGATTTTCAGCAACGGTGGGAACTGGCCAACACAGCTACCAGACAAAGGCGGTGTCAAGGCATGACAACCAATGGCGCCGTCTTTTTGGAATCCATTTTGCGCAATATTAATTTTATCGCATTTGAGTCGTGTTGGGGGCCCGCATTTCGGGTGTCCATTGCAAATGAGCTGCAACGATCTCAAGCTGGTCAAAGGTGGCTCACAGATATTGTTTCAAGTACTTCAATGGCAGATGAAATTAAGCTCTGGACCTCGTACAAGATCACCCGCTTCGAAACCCAGTGGCAAAATTTCAAGCACATTGGGCTTGTGAGTTCGTATTCGGTGACGTCCATGCTGGGGATGGACTATCCCTTTACCTTGCAATACCAAATTTCCCAATTCCGCATGGACAGACAAACAACATATAAAATGTACTGGGGATTCGCCAACGACTTGTACGCTGTCATGTCCAACACTAGCAGCATCGGCGGCCTCAGTCTCATTCGGTCGAGTCCCGCGTATGCGTTTTCCAATACATCCCTTCAAGCTGTCCTAATTCAAAACGGCACCTTGGGGACACCGTTGGGGGCTGCATTTACACTCCTCACAACCAAAGTCCTTGGGCCATTTGGTGCCGTTGACATGCGCTACGTCGAGTGTCCGATGCAAGCCAAGCAAGCCGTGCGGCTCATGTACCAGACATTGCGACGCGTATTATCCGCTGGCAACGAAACGCAAACGGCATTCAATCAAATTAGCTTGGCATGGAGTATTTACCCCGCCCCAAAAGCGTGGACAGATTTGAACTTTGTTGCCGTGGGCGGGAGCCCCCTCTGCCCAGACTATGGGTTTGCGTCGTCGACACCGATTTCGTCGGGCTTTTCCATTCTCACATCGTGGGGATTTCAGTGTTTTCAAACCCCGTCGTTTTTAAACCCGAGCAAAGAAGCCATGCTTGCGTCCGTAGTGCTGGCCAATTTAACTGCACCGTCGTCTGCGACGGTGGTCAGCACGTGTGCCCAGAGTTTTTCCCTTGCAAAATCGTGTTTGTTGTATATGACGCAAGCGTCGACCTTTTTGACAACGTATTTCACGCCGTTGGATCGCGCGATGGTAGCCACCGCGTCGATTGATGCCACCGCGGCCATTCGCGCTCTCAATGTTGAATTCATGCAATATGGCATGCACACACCCACGTCACCGCTAATCCTCTACCGCACCAATGTTGTCGAGCCCACAGCATCCGAGTTTACCTTTTACGCGTGGCTCTATTTGGTCGATTGGACGCTCGGGTTTCGCGAAGCCGTGTCGTTTGAAGGCGATGTCGGCACGTTGGCAGTTTTGACAGACTACTTGGACCCGTTGTTTCAGCAAGTCAATTTGAGCGAAAATTGGGTTAATGTTTCGCTGTACCTTCGCAACGCGACGTTGTACGTGACGTATGCGATGATTACACTCGGACTGGTCGTGTTGGTCTACATTGTATTGTGTTGTGGCCACATTGAAGTACTCAATCTATTTCTACTCCAGCGCATGGGGGCGATTGTATGGGTCGGGCGCCCGCTCCTCTTTGTACGAAGCCTTGCGGCCATCGGCGTCCTCGCCACGTGTTCGTTGCAGCTCCACACGACAGGTTCGATCTCGTATTTTGAAGTCCGCGACGTGCCCATTTACATCACACTGCTTGCGGCCAACGAAGTCACGTGGCTGGTCGCGATTGTCAACGATCTTGGTATCGTCTTCACCCAAGAGTGTGCAGCCAAGTACGCAGGCTGGAATAGTTTACTCGTGTGGGTCATCACCGCCGTCCTCAGTGTGACGGCCCCGGTCACGCACTCGGCATCGATCGAGACGCAATGCACGTTGATTCAAATGGATTTTCAAGTTCAATGCACTGGTGGAAATGTCGTCATTGGCCACCTCTCGCGCTTTTACACGCTCGTCGCAATTGTCATCCTCACAAACGTGAGTTTGTATATCTGCTGTCGCGTGTGGCTGCACTGGCATCCCTCGTCCAAGCAGCATGTGACTTCCATCTTCTTCTACGGCGGGGCAAAGTTCCAATATCGAACAGCCGCATGGATGCACAACGGCGTTTACTACATGGATCGCATGTCCGCGGTGCTGAATGGCATTTTGACCATCCGACATGGCCACACCATTTATGCCATGGATGTCAAGCTCTGGCGCACCTTCACCGTCCAGATACCAGACATGAGGGACGACGACACTGGCAACGAACGAAAACAAATGTCCAAATTTGCCACTGCAGCATTTCCCGTGCCACAAGCTAGCACGATCTAAGTGGCTGGGCTCAAGACTTCTTCAATCCATATTCACCGATTGTGGCAGACCTGTCAAGCCTTATGACCTGGCCCAACTGGTTCAATGATGCAAGGGATCACAGCCACTTTACAATAAACTCTTTATATATTTTCAACTGTTCAACATGTATTTTTCTCGAGGACTCTTTAATGATGTCGAGAAACGAAACCAAAAATCCGTTTGTCCTCGTGAACCCACCGCAGCTTGGAAGAATATCCTTGAGAGAGCGTCCAAGTGATGTGAAATGCAAAAGCGTGTTGCACGAAGTTGCGTTGGCCCTCCATGATTTGCACGCCCAAGGCGTTGTTCATGGGGATTTGAAGAAACTGAGCGTGTTGCGCGTGAGCAACCAGATCAAACTGATCGATTTCGACGCCGCCGCGGCAATCGGCGCACCATTGAGGGCGAAATTCAATGTTCCGGCATCTTGTCGCCTGAAATGTTTGCCAAATCGGAAACGACCGATCAAGTGGCCAAATACCAAGCCTACTGGACCAGTGTAGAGCCGAAACAATGGGCCAAGTTCAAGCTCATGAAGAAATATGTAAATATGTGGTCAAATCCTACTGCCAGCTTGGCAACACTTGTTGCCATATAATCTAGTTGCTGCGATGGACATGTGGGCGTTTGGATGCATGGTCTACCACGACGTCCGATTCGATTGTGATGGAGGCGGCGACATGGACAGACGACGTTGTGCAAGGACGGATGGAAACCAACGTCCCGAATGAAGTCGCGCGGGTTTTGATCCAGGGACTGCTCAAAGTCAACCCGACGCAGCGATACACGATGGCCCAAGTGCTCCAACATCCCTATTTCACAGCCGTGATGGTTCCAACACAGTGTAAAGCCACGGTTGCAACACTCTTGCACAAGATATGCAGTGCACAGCGCGTTGTAATTGCGTCTCAACGCAACCATTGGGGTCACCGTGGACAGAATGACGCAAGCGACACAGATGGAATTAAAAATCGCAGCTGTGATGTATGAGTTGATGGCAGCCAGCGACGCAAGCGTGCCAACGTCGTTTGTGGTTTTGCCATTTAAATTGAACCGCGACTGCCCTTCTGCAAATCAAATGAGCGAGTACAGTCAAGAGCCGTCAACCAATCGTGGACGCACATGCTGGCTAACTTGTGGACTAAATCGACCAACGAGAGCAAATGGAACGTTGAGACATTGACCAAGATGGCCTTGAGATCTGTTGTATTTGTACTTGATTGACGAAGGCACGGGTGACGTCGTCATTCCCGACAACCAAGACACAGTGTACCCGATCGAGATTCCGACTTGGAACGACGACGCGATAGGGGGACAACTCGCAGGGGTCGAAAGTGGGCTCGAGTGGTTGAATGGGGGTACGATCATCTGGAGCAAGCGATGGCGATCGTCAACTCGTTCAGCCAAGACGGCGACGACGGTCGCGAAGGAAGAAACTATCAAGATTGTGACGAGGTAGAAAAAGACAAAGGAATGGCCACAAGTCAAGACTCGACTCGAAGGCGTTGCTTTGCGAGATCTGGAGTCGTGGTTTGCCATGCCAAGGATAGGTCCTTTGCAGGCCTTAAACCTGTCATGATGTCCGAGTTCTGTGGACGAGATTGGACAGGTGACATTTCAGTCTCATTCGTACAGCAATTCGCCCAGGTGGTAGAAAACAAACCCGAGAGTTGAATCACAAATTCAATTCAAACGTCGATAGATGTAAAGAACAGACAGTTATGGAGCCCCATGCCATATTTCATCTTGACCCGTTCTCAATCAAGCTCACATGTTGAAGTAGCACGTTTAGACATCTTACACTTGATAAATTTCGTTACCACAAACGCATTGCGAAAACGGTGACCAAGGCGGCTTCGACGACGGAGGCGACAGACGCCGTCGGCGCGGACGACTTGGTTTTATTCTCCGACGCAGTGGGGGATGTGATGGCGCTAATCAAACCGGATGATTACCACTGCTGCCATGCGGCGGGCGCGTGAGTTCTACGGCGGGGCCGCGCGTGGGGCGAAACGTAATGGGGGCGGCTTGGGCCTTGGACGTGGTGTCAATTTTCAGGGCACTGAGCGACTTGACAAATTCAGCCCAGCCCGTAAAGTTGAGCAAGCTGGCTTCGTAGAGCGAGAGCGAAGGCGAGACGTTGTAGTCCCCCATGTTGGTCACAATGTAGTCGACCACTTGCCCTTGGTAGGTCAGGGCCGCGGCGCAGTCGGTGTTGGTGGCGGCCGCTTCCAGGACAGCAGACGGGACGCGACCTTGGGCCAACGCTGCCAGCGTAAAGTTGGTTCCATTTAAGCATGCGAGGCCAGGGACGCTGGTCCACGTAGCATCGACAAGGTCAAAGTCGCCTCGGGAGCAATCGGGCAAATTTTCGGCTTCGATTTGGCTGTACAGGGTCGCGTCTGTCTTGGCAAAGTCGATGCCCTGGACGCCTTTGAGCGCGGCGACCCAGCCAGAGACGTAGCCGTTGTCATGGAACGTTGTTTCAAAAAGCGTGAGCGTGGGTGAAATGGCGCAGTCACCCGATGCCGCCACGAGCATGTTGTTGATCTCGTCCTGGTAACCCACAATCTGAAGACAAACGGGATTGGCATCGGCCTTGGCCAATGCTGTCGACGACGCCGTGCCCTTGGCCAAGTCGGTTATGGTGAGCCCCGCGCCCGACAAGCACGTGACGGCTTCGGCCGTCGCCCATGGTGCGTTGGCTGCCCTCTTACACACGACTGGTTTGCATCTTCGCAGCATACTCCACCTTGCCATGAAGGCTGCCTTGCATCTCCTTGCTACCACAACGCTCCCGACGTCGACGACCCTGGCTGTCACGCTGACCAGGCAAAACCAGCACCCCGGGGACGATGCCAGCCAAACCCACAAGCTCACCATCGGTCACTGTCCCCCCCAAAACCACGAGCAGTTCGAAGGAGTCCATCACGGCCACTCTTGCAACGACAGCAACCACAGGCACAACAACCACGCCCACCACCACGGCATCTTCTGGCGACGACAGCCTCCGCCCTTTAAGCAAGCCGACTACAGTCAAACAAATCAGTACGTTCATGTGCTGGTGGTCTGATGGAGACGAGGAATTCATGAGATTGCTCTGGCCGTGAGTAGAAGGCAATGGATCGGCCACACATATGCACATCGGTTCAGAAAGTTCAAGCAGCGCCAGGAGAGCGCGCCACGCAAACGAAACAAATGTCCATAAATCTCAGGCGGCCACTCGTAGTCAATCGAAGGAATAGACAAGCCATGTCCTTTTCTTTCAAGCTGATCCATGACGTGTCAAAATAGATTACTTCGAAGTGACTTCGGATACCGTGTGTCAAACTGATGGCGATCTGAGTGATTACTTTCAACACCGAAACCAAGACATATAAAAAAATGTCTGGCGATTATTTTTGGGGTATTTGCTGAGACGATTCGGAACGTTCCGTTCGTCGATCGGTCGAAAATAATTTGGGAGGTTCGTGCGAGAACAATGGCGAAGTAGTTGCAGATCTGTGCAAGTCACAGAGCAATGTCCTCACCTTTTCGTTTTAACTCTGCTGTACGACTTGCACCATTTTTTAATGGCGCAAGTCATGCAGCTAAAAAATGATGTTTGGTCAGAACTGAAACACCAAACAAGCCCCTTTTTCGACCCATTTTGACGTGTTTTGACCGCTCCGACAGCCTCTCACCCCGTTTCTCGCCAGCGGCATTTCACTTTCCAGACCGAATGCCTCCAGTTCCCACATCCTCAAAGTCGAATTCACTTCCAACTGCCAGCGTCCATGAAGTCGATCGCATTCATCTTCGTCGCTGCTCTCCTCGTCCTTGTAGCAGGCCACGCTGAGCAGCACGGCGACCCAAACGCCATCGCAAAGTGCACGGCTGGCGTCAGCATGACCTTTGGCTCTGCCGCGATGAACCCCGCCGCGCAGGCGTGCGCGCGCCGCCGACATCAAAAGCTCAAACAAGGACCTCAAGTTTGTTGTGACAAAAGGTGGTTTGACAGCCGGCAAATCGACCAGTCCAAGGTGTGCAAGACGTGGTTCTTGGGCTTGGTCGTGACTGTGCAAAAAGGCACCCCATGTGACTTCGGCGATCCGACAACAGGCACCGTGGGCAAACCGTCGACCTCCAACACCGCCAAGTTCAAGTGGACGCTGCCGCAGTTTCTCCAAAAGGCCAGCTTGGTCGGCACTACATCGTCGAATAAACTGAGTTTTATCGCGCGATTGTTGTGCATGATAATGCCAGAGTCGTACCTTAATTGGACAAGGCTATCAAAAGCAGTCGCATCGATATCGTCAGGATCGGTTGGCTGTTGACAGACATGTGTTTGATTCGCGAATACCAAAAGCCCTAAACTCAGTCCATTTTATTCGAATGTCGCAACGGGGCGCACAAATGATCTGAACTTGCTCGAAAGATTAAAAATGGCTTAAGTTTTACCCACTGGCGCCAAATAGTTGTTCCGATCGAGCCACAATGCAGAACGCGACCAACAGAGAAATATCCCTTTTTTCCTAGTCGTTTATTTGCTTCCATCAACAGATCGATCTTTCGTGTTCACCAACATGCAAAAAAGAACCTTGATACTCCAAATCCAGAATCCCCCCCCCAATTCAGTTTCTGTGACCCCTCATGGAAACCGATCTGTCGCTCTTCACGTCCTCTCCTGTGAAGCTGCACCATCTGAAGCGGCAGACTGGGCAAATGCAATGCCGTGCGCACTCGGCGGCCTGCCGTCTTGGGGCGTTGCTCTTACTTGTACAAGTGCCGTTGGGTCTCGTCGCCGCCATCGGGGGCATGCTCGTTGTGTTTGGGTGAAGATAATTTTAGAGCATCGGACGGATGCTTTTCGAGCGAATTTCGAAAATGAATGGTTTTTGTCCACCATCTTCGTAAAAGTAAGGAAACCATGCCGTCAGAGAAACACGAGTTCCTGGAGGCCATGGGCTTTGTATGGCTGGTAAAGGAATACAGAGGTGGATATTTATCGCCGCCACAGATTCCACTCGACAACCAAAAAACAATGCTCGAAATGGCCTATTTTATTCGTACCCATCTCCAAGGTTACGACAAATTTACGAATTTCCCAAAGTCAAGATTCCAAGTCCCAGACCAAGACCCGTGGCCTGAACACCTCCGAGGGATTTACGTGGACATTTCCACCATTCATAGTGCCTTCAAACAAGGCCTTTTGGATCCATTGATTGTGGCTGAATTGGACAAGATTGGATTTGTATGGGATGGTAAAAGCATCAATGGCGACTCAATGTCGAAGCCCACGAATTGTACAAGGAAAAGGTTGGAGATCTTTTATTCAGCCGATATTTGTCGTGCCAGACAAGGACCCCAAGGGGCCCTTGTATTAATGGAAGACGAAACTAGTCTTCGTAGTGCAAAACTTACGCCAGCGCACGAACGAACCCGATCGCCACGAGGTGCTACCTGCCATGGCTTTTGTATGGGACGCCAATGAAGACGCCCGTCTGTTAAATTTGAAAGCACTGGAAATGTACAAATCATTGTTTGGGCATATCTTCGTCCCTCAAGATTCCATCGTCCCTCAAAACGACGAGTGGGCGGAAGCATAGTGGAACAAGAATCTAGGCTTTGTTGTCGGGAATTTACGAGCCGCGCAGGATTTCATGCCAGAGGACCAACGTGCAGAATTGGATGGGATGGGATTTGACTGGAATTCCCTTGATGACAACTGGAATCGCAAAATTGCTGCCATTACAATCTTCAAGAACCAAAATCACCACCTCAATCCCATACAGGTTTGTCGTGCCTGACCAAGACCCAGCCTGGCCATCGGACATGTGGGGCCTCAAGCTGGGCTTCAAGGTCAACTCCATTCGGTGTGGCAAAGTAGCTTTGACGGTCGAGCTGAGAAGCCAATTGGACACGCTTGAGTTTGCCTGGAGAATTCGAGATGATGTTTTTCGTGGGTAAAAGGTTCCACCGCAGTCGCACTTTTGTGTCACGAGAGCAGCAGCCATTGCGGGCATTCAATTTACACGTGTACGATAAATTTTGAGCGAGTAATGCGCACCAATTTATACGACACATTTTTTATCAAGATATGTTTGGCAGTACAACGCCGCGCGTCCTTCTCGCTTAAAATTTGGTGTCTCAATATTCGACGGTCGATTGACTTTCAGCCTCAAATCTAGAATTTCGAGTAACTATCGAGCTCACGCAAAAGTATAGCCAGGGAGGGTGTCTTGGGGCCCAAACGTGCACTGGCCAGGCGCATAGGCGGACGCGTGCGTCGCCATTTGTGCGTGGACGCAGCAGGAGCACCAGAAGGCGCAGCAGCAGTCTTCGAGTTCCGAGCCAGGGATGGCGAAGGCGCGACGAAAGCGAATGCGAAACAGTGTGAGCATAATACAGAGGACAACGCTGCAGGCGAGGGCGAGGAAGATGTAGGCAAAGGAGCCGACGGGGAGAAAGCCACAACGGCGGCCATCGCAGACAAAGCCAAAGTGGGGAAGGTTGAAGATTTGGACAAAGTAAAAGATCACTTGGAGACCGTAGACGAGACCCCACACAGCCAAGACATGCAGGAAGGGGAACATGTTGAGGCGATGGGCCACTTGGGCCACGGTGACACAGGGACAGCACCACGCCATGAGGCAGTTGGGCACAAAGTCGACGAAGCAGGCAAACACACTGGCCTTCCACTGGCCCACCACGAGACCATTGGCGTCCGTGTCCAAGGGTTTGGTTTCCATGACGTCGTACATGACAGGAACCTGGGCAGGGGGGGTCGAGTATTCAAAGGTATTGTCGACGGGGACGGCATCGATTGTGATGGAAGGCGAGTTGTTCGAGGGGGAGTCCATAGTGAGAAGGTGAATTTGGAAATGGCGAAGAGTCAAAGGTGGCGCAGGTTGCGAGGAGACAGTCTGGATATTATATGGCCCACTCGACTTATTGTGGTTTTCACCGGCTGGATTAACTGAAGAGTGGGACAGCGTATAATGCTGCCATGCACCAGTCTACTTTTTCTCTAAAATATATTGAAATTTGTATGAGACAGAGATAATTTGTTCCAAGGCCTTCGTATATTTCTACTTCGATGAATATTTTTACTTGTAGTCATCTCGACGGATCATTTAGTCATATTTTGTGGAAAACTTCGAGCATGATGTATACTTAAGACAATTTTCCACCTGTCTTGCTCTAAATTTGGCATCTTCGTGTTTGCATGTGTGGTTTGATCAATTAAAAATTGCCACGATCCCAGGATCGTCCTGACGTTCGCTGAGATCTCAGTGAAGTAACACTTTGTCGTCCCCCACCGCTCTGTTTTCGTGCACCCAC
>VJMH01005524.1:0-16894 GCA_009835185.1 Aphanomyces stellatus | reverse complement strand
TTGCGTCAGGCCAAATGCATCTCGGTGGAGCGAGTTGGCGCGATGGTTGTTCCATCGGCGGATCCCCACGTCGTGGTTGCCACTACGTCGTCAAGATCGTCCTTCATTTTCATCAGAGCACATCCCTACCTCATGTTCCAGAATTGAATCTGCGGGTGATGGCCGCCAAAGATCCATTCGAAGCGTCGCATGTGGATGGCATGTTCTTCAAGGGTCAAGATTCGACCTAATGCGAGCGAGGAATAAAAACCAGACACGGCAAGGCCACCATACCGCCATCAAAGAGATCACCGAGGAGAATCACTCCATGTACATTGCCTTTGCGTGCGAGGAGTTGGAAATGGCGGCGCATGTACGCATCTGAGTAAAATTCCGTCATCCAGAGCGCCCAACTGCCTTTGGCCATGTCATACGAGTAAAAGTCGGTCAATTGGGGGTCCGCGACGACGGCCAAGTGGTACTCGTCAAGGCCAGTCCAATTGCAGGAAGAGAGCGCAAGACGACTGACGCCGAGTTCTCCCCACGCAAAGACGAGCGCCCAAAGGCCCCAGAGGAGCGAGGGGCGGATGTACCAAAGGGGGATAAAGGCTGTCGATGCTGGTTTGGTATGGGTTGCATTAATGGGCGAGTTGGTGATGGCCGGATAGATGAACTTGGATGCCATGGGACGTTTGCCCAGCGTCGGGTTCTTCTGGGCAGACCGTGGTGGGCTAGCGGTGTAGTGCTGCACCTAGGACAAAGGGCGTGATGAAGGAGTGGTGTGGGAGGAGGAGATGTACCATCGTGGTTTGAACGAGGGTATTGGACAATGAAAGGCCCAAGTGCTTACTGTTGTACTCCGGAGTACAGATCACGGGGTGTAGATCACAAAGTGGACATGACTCACACGTGGGTAAGCTTGAGCCAAGTGTCAAATTTTCAGGCTGTCCGTGGGCGTGGGTGGTTGGAAAAGGGAGGCATTCAACAAATCAACGCTCCTCGTGCGTGCATGGGAATGCTTAGAGGCCATGGACCACATATGTCCCATCAAAGTATGCAAACATGCAAACGACAGAGGCTTGGAGACCATGAGACTCGATTTCGACCGGCGATGTGTGCTCCACAGGTAGTTTGAGGAAGGACATGTTGGCATCCAACGCAGTTTATGCGGCAGATTCAGTTGCCACTCTTTTGGAGTCATGGCGTACATTGCCGTTCAGAGTGGATGAGTTCGATCAAGGAACCGCCGAGGGGTCGACACCAACCTTCGACCGATATATCCTAAGCATTTATTTGCGCCAATCAGGCCAAATCCCCACAGCAGGTTAGGGGTGGTGGCACGTTCATGGCTTGTATAAACACCAGAGGCGTATGGGAATACGTTTGAATTTTGTCAACCTCTCAAAGACGGTGAAATCCAGTGTCGTATCGCAGGTTGCATGCTGTGGCAAGAAGAGACTCAAAGCCAAGACACGGTTGTGCCAAGTGGGTGGCAATGGCGTCGAAATGAACATTCTATGTTGGAGGTCCTCTACGGCCCAAAGACAATCGGCCTAAGTCGACCACGCTACACGGTCGTCTGTGTTGACATCTCCAGTGGGTTCTTCAAGGTTCTGCCTCTGTGACTGGTTTGGTGGTGACGTTGATCCACCAAACTCTCAACCGTGTGCAACAGTTATGCGTGCTAGACCTTGCAATTCACTGTCGTCTTGTCCAAGGACTTGAGCAAGGTCTAGCCTAGCCCACGGCAGTGGCTGTGCGTTTGGCGAGCCTCGCAATGGCCCAGTCTATCACAGGTGCCACCGTGTCCAACGTGGTGTACTACTTGACGCTTGACGCTTCTTGCGCGTCGTCAACGTGGTTTTCCATTCGTTCAGGTTGTCTGTTCGTTTGATACTTCTATCGAGTGACCCAACACACCAACCGCTGAAGGTCGTCAACATATTTGACTCCAGACGCATAAACTACAGGTGCGTGCCACCAGCATGATTGCCTGCAAATGTGTCGACTGCGTGGTTGCGGGACTCGAGTTTCAGCGGTCGCCAAGCCTATTGCATGGGCGGCGCAGTTTGGCACTTGACGACCTCGAAACATCCTTCGTCACGACGCAGTCGACATCCACACCGGCTCGTCAACATCGAGGTAAGCAAACCAGGATTGGGGGTGAGGGATAGGGCAAGAGGGTACACGAGAATGTTTCTTTTGTTGACCTGAGTCGAAGTGTTACTTACAATGCACGGGGCAATGTCTCGCTTGAATATTTCACTTTCATGTGTTTGGAACTGACTTGAATGAATAAACCCACGCTTCGAGCGGTCTTACACACAGCAGAGTTACCTAGTGTTTAGAGGTCTTCCAGTCGTGAGCCACACATGGATTTAATTCACTGGCAATCATTTCTGCAAATGTACATACTGGTACGGTTGGACATTTACGGTGCCAAGACTGGAAACCACGACAGCTCACTTCGGAAGACTTTATCCACTGAATATTGGACTTGTGCGGTGAGGGGCTTCGTGGAAGGAAATGCGGATCGCAAGTTTATACGCTAAATAATGTACAAATCAGAACCAGTTCAGCGACAATTTTGTGCCTTGATTTTGTAGATTTACAAGTGTCATTCGGGGGGACGGGGACAAAGTCGCACCCTCATTCACGAGAAACGTCCGGACGACACACGAACAGACAACCCAATACGAATGGACGACTTGCTTCGATATAGTAACGGAAGCAAAGTATTGGAGTAGGGACCAACGAGTTGAGAGAAACAACTTCCAAAACCAAGGAAGACGAGGCTCAGCCAACCATAGCCAAAGTAAATACCCCTTTAGCCTGGGAGAGCACATGTCTGCATGCGCAGGATAGAAGGATGCACTGGTTGGCCAGAGGACAGAGCAAAGTCTCGTCGTGTGATGCAACAAGGACAAAGAAAATGACGAGCGAGTGGCGTGGGGGGAGCAAAAACCATTGGGCGGCGAGTGTCTATGTTTTGGACAATGCAGTGCACGGAATGATCGCATGCTGCTGTAACTCACAAGGCATGCCGCTGCAGCAGTGGCCAAGTGTTCACAGTTTGATACTGTCCATGGGCGTGGTTGATTAAATAGGGCAAGACAACGGAATCCTGCGTCGTGACAACGCACGTGGCTGGTTCGAGGTGAGTACAGGAGAGTCGATTTCCACGTGATGGTTGCCATACATTTGCACGTGGACAGGAAGGCATACGCAGTCTATGCGCGATGGTTGTGTGTGCGTCGATCCTTATCGCGTTGACCAACCAAACTCAGTTGGCACTTCAAATTGGGTCGTCGTCGGACGTGCACTGCCGTTCCAAGTGGGGCTGTCCACGCCATACAGAATGTGAGCCGATTCGTCCCGTTGTCCACGCCGATCGCTCAGTTTATCACGTCGCCCGCTCTTCTACACCTGCCAATGAACATCCTATTAACCCCGCGAGTGCCATTTGCTTCACTCTGTTAACTTCTAAACCCAGTGTCAAACACAGACTCAATGGAGATTGTACCTAAGATGTCGTGTCTGTCAGTTTCCTTGCCAGTCAACATTCTATGTCGCTCAACGACACGGAAGTGCCTCGGATTTGGGGTTTACATACACTCCCCACAAGACTCGTGCCACCACTAACCTAATTATTTTTTTGGACGGTCTTTCTATCCACACGGAGCCAACCCGAACGAAAGAAATGCATGCGTGGATGGCGGGATTGAGACGCAATAGTCGAGCACTTTATCTCTGAATGTGCATTTGCACAGTACGAGGAGTATATGCTGGATAATCAGATTCCAATGCACCTCACAACGTGGTTGACAACCATATTGTTTGGACTGGCTCTGGAGGGCCTCCAAGCACATTTGAACAAAGTCGTGGACTTGAAATTTTCAAGTTGACCATTGCCACACACGTGAGTAACCTCCTGTCAATGAACTAAAATGCTATCAGTAGTTTATGCGTGGGTGTTAAATATGTTGCCCACCAATTAGAGGTCAACGTGTTGCCTTTTGAGCTGCCGGAGGGGAAAGTTGAAGTATTTGCCATCCACGCTCCCACTTCAAGCGACACGGGTCCCAATGGAACACGAACAGACAACAACAACGAATGGACAACCACATAAACGACGCCAAGTGCCGTTGGACAGCTAACAGTTCGAGAGTCGGGGCTAATTCGAAAAATTCGAGACAGTGTCAAAGGCGTGAGACCTTGCACAATTCATTGTTCAAAACCACGTGTCGATCCAACTCCATCTCCTCTCCATGGTTTCTTCCAGTGTCAACTTTCCACCTCATTCCCATGGTCGTCGTAGGTGCCTCACGGATGCCACGCCGTGAGCTCCACAGATGGCCAGCGACACAGCCACTGGTCCACTTCACAAGTTAACTTTGCCCCCGTGGACAGTCCTCGTAGACCACCACCATCTAGCCCTCCGTCCTGCCGTTCACGCTTTGCCTTCTGGCGCATCCGCATTCCGC
Organism: Aphanomyces stellatus; assembly: GCA_009835185.1. Taxonomy (NCBI): domain Eukaryota; phylum Oomycota; class Saprolegniomycetes; order Saprolegniales; family Verrucalvaceae; genus Aphanomyces; species Aphanomyces stellatus. The sequence goes on along the minus strand of VJMH01005524.1, from coordinate 12,431 downwards.
TCGTCTGGGGCCTCTGGGTCCTTGTCTTGGCGTGGGGAGAACTCGGCGCGGGTCGCTTTTCGGCCTGCAATTGGCCTGACCAAGGCAACGCTGGCTATCACTTGGCTGTCGTCGCGGACCCCCAATTGACCGACTTTTACTCGTACGACATGGCCAAAGGCAGTTGGATCCTCTCGTGGACAGAGTATTTCTCGGATGTGTACATGCGACGCCATTTCCAACTCCTCGCACGCAAAGGCAATGTACATGGGGTGCTTGTCCTCGGTGATCTCTTTGATGGCGGTATGGTGGCCTTGTCGTCTGGTTTTTATTCTTGCTCGCATTAGGTCGCATCTTGACCCTTGAAGAACATGCCATCCACATGCGGCGCTTCGATTGGATCTTTGGCGGCCATCACCCGCAGATTCAATTCTGGAACATGAGGTATACTCACATGATTCGTCTTGGTCTTGACCCATCGTTTCTAGTGGCAACCACGACGTGGGGATCCGCCGATGGAACAACCATCGCGCCAACTCGCTCCACCGAGATGCATTTGGCCTGACGCAATATTCGGTTGTGCTCGGGCAGGTCGAAATTGTCGTAAGTTGAAGCCATGGTGGTCATCCATTCTTACCCGTGTCAAGGTCATCGACTCCATTGGCATGTTGTCAGACAACCCAATCATTCGGGACGATGCGATCAATTTTGTCCGGTCCTTTGGCATGATGAAATCCAAGCGCCGCCTCCCTCGCATCCTATTTACCCATATCCCGCTCTTCCGACCCGCGCATTCCGACTGTGGCCCCCGACGGACCAAATCCCCCATCGGCCCCGTAAGCAGCAAGTCCATTCGATGAAGTTGATGTCTTTGCGTAGGGCAAGGGCGTGTCGTACCTGAATGTCCTCTCCCAAGAGCTCTCGACGATGGTTGTAGACGCGATCGAACCCATGCATGTCTTTAGGTAAGTTGGTAGTAGAAACTGCAAGACTGAATCGCATGTGCAGTGGCGATGACCACACTCCTTGCACTTATCATCATGCCGCCTTCAACACGACAGAAGATTCGCTCGCGACCTTTAGCTGGCTTCAAGGCGAGCGGCATCCTGAAGTCACGTTGCTTTCTCTCCGCGGCGGCGAGCGTGCCGACCTATCGTACCCCGCAATGCGCATGACGACCTGTTCCCTGCCTGACCAAATGGGCATCTACTTCTGCTACGCGTGGTTGGGTGTCTTGAGCGTCATCTACGTTCTCTTGGGATCGGTCCCACCGCGCAGTCAGAAGCCGCGCGTCGTCGCATGTGTCCTTCTTCCAATCGTCGCATGGTACGCAGTCGTGTTGGCGCTTTCGGTTTGGTGACGAGGATCCAAATTTGGAAGTGTGATGGAGCGAAAGACGGTGATTGGCTAAAATTCAAAAATCCTTGGCAATGCATTTCGTCCTTAACGGCCTGCGACGTCGAGCAGGGCGTTTCTGCAGAGAAACCGTGGGTTCGACGTGGTGCGACAAGGGTCATTTTGAATATTGCGTCGCACGTGCTGTGATTGGTGGAAACGGTGGATGGTGGGGAAAATAAAAAGACCGTTATCGTTGTGAGGGGATCGTCTTGACGTTTGTATGTGGAACATGGGGCGACGGGGAGCCGGTAAGAGTTGTTTTGTATCGTGGCTTCCTCCGTTTTGATTGGTCGACGGTGTGGGTGGCCAGGAAATTAATATGGCTGTTACTGAGTAGAAGATCAACGTACGTTAAGCGTCTTTTTGAATCCAGGTGCTGGCGTTTGATTGGCTCGGGCGCGCGAATCTGGGACGGGTGGCAGGAAAATGATTTGAAGGTTAATGCATGCAGGGGAACTATCTTGGTTTCAGTATGGGTTGCCAAGTGACGTTAAGGGTTTTTTTGTCTTGGGACGAAACCACTTGGCGTTTGTATGGTGGGGGAAGTTAGGGTTATGTGGTTGGTTTTTGCGGTGGACGCCCATTTTCGTTCCTGCAGCTCCGCGCTCAAGCAACTCGATCACGATGGCCGAACAAATGCCCGAATTCAAGCTCATCCTCGTCGGCGACGGCGGTGTCGGCAAGACGACTTTTGTCAAGCGCCATTTGACGGGCGAATTCGAAAAGAAGTACGTTGCGACCCTCGGTGTGGAAGTCCACCCGTTGAAGTTTGAAACCAACTTCGGCCCGATCAAGTTCAACTGCTGGGATACCGCCGGCCAGGAAAAGTTTGGCGGCTTGCGCGATGGGTACTACATCCAAGGTCAATGTGCGATCATCATGTTTGACGTGACCTCGCGCATCTCGTACAAGAACGTGCCCAACTGGCATCGCGATTTGTTCCGCGTGTGCGAAAACATCCCCATCGTGTTGTGCGGCAACAAGGTCGAAGTCAAGGATCGCAAGGTCAAGGCCAAGCAAATCACGTTCCACCGCAAGAAGAACTTGCAATACTTTGACATTTCCGCCAAGTCGAACTACCAATTCGAAAAGCCCTTTTTGTGGTTGGCGCGCAAGTTGGTTGGCAACAACAATTTGACGTTTGTCGAAGCCGCCGCCATTGCGCCCCCGGAGGTCACCATGGACGAAGCCCACAAGCGCCAAATGGAATTGGACCTCGCCGCCGCCCAAGCGGCCCCCATCCCGGATGAAGATGACGACATTTAAGGGAATAATAGTAGAGTGATGAATTTTATATATTGTATGGCTCGACACCTTCATCTCGCGTCTGCGTCACTCGAGCGATCTCACTGCGCCGAAGGTGGTGGAAAACTAGACTTGAGGTGTCGTTTCGTGCAGGAACCTCCATTGAGAATACGACGAAAGCAGTCACGACGGAGGCCATCATTGGGGCTCATATCACAAAGATAGCAACAACCAAACATGGCAGACTAGCGCCGTTGTCATTCATGATGTCCTGGTCGACGGCCCATCCTCGTAGAAGTGGTTCCCATGGCCCCTGGAATGCCTCCAGTACCAAGACAGCGTCGCGGTCTTGCTAAATGTAGTGGATCAAGTATTCGAGCTGTTCGTTCCGCTGCTACGTCGAGTCGTCGTCGTCCACTTCATCGTCTTCGCTGATCAAGTTGAGGGCATGCAAAGTAAGCGACTCCGTATCGGCGTCGACCCCACCGATTTCTTTCGAGTGGCTACCATGGTACTCGCTGAAGAGCATTGCGCGAATCGGGGGCTCGGTTCGACTCCACTGCAAGCCATCCAATGTGCGTGTGAACGTGCGTGTGGCCAGCATCGCTTGGTGTCGGTTTTGAAATTCGACAAACCGATGCCTACATGCGCATGCCTCTCTCTTGCATGATTTCTTGTACATCCACTCGATGGGTCCCAGCAAGCAACACTCGTGGCATCTCCTTTCCCGCAACCAAGCCTCGCTTCTGCAGGACCGCTTTGCGGTGCAGATCTTCATGCTGGATTGTGATTGGCCATGTGGAGCTGGTAGATTACGACGACTTTATTTTATTACAGTATAAAGCTAAGATAGGTCGACGCTTTTTATTTGAATCATGGATGTTCCGGATAATAGTAGCGTGGGAATCCTTTGTATCCGGAATTTTAAATTTTGAACTTCTCGCACACTCGACTTTCACTGCAGGAGATCTCGATGAACCAGCACGCCCCAAGCAGAGCGGCGGTGAGTGCCGCCGCAGCCAGAGACAGCAGACGGGAACGGCTCACAGAGTACCTTGCCTCGAGACGAGTCGATGCGAGCAAGCTGAACACAACCCGACCCACATTTGCCGCTCCGAAAGGAATCAGCAAAGTCACAATGGACCGATTCAACAAGTCCAAGCAGAATGCCGAGGCTGCTGCAGCTCCCTCCGATTTATCTACAAATACTGCTCATTCCTCGCCGAAAGCAAGTCGGCGTCCTGTACATACGATGGCGGAGGTAAGCTCGACAGATATGTCATTGCGTCATCAATCAATCAGAGCAAACCGACTCAAGCGCCCAAGGCGTCGACGCAAGTTACACACCGACAGCCCCCACTGAAAGCCCCGGAGGAGACCCTCGCAAAGAAACTCGATTTCTCGGCCATGGATTCGTCCTTTGAATCGTACCGTCCGTCGACCAGGCAAGACGTCCATCGCCCTTCAACTGCAGCGACAGGGCCAGCCACCAACCTGGATGACTCTTTCCAGCCAGTAAAACTCACATTTGAGTCGACCCCTCCACGAACAACAACATACTCAAACGTGCAACCCGCAGGTCTCTTGTCCCATTTCAAAGCAAAGAAGACGTCGTCGGCACAGAAGTCCCTCTTCAACTCTCGTGCGTCACCCGTCGTCCAGTCGCTTCTCTTCCAGGAAGAAAATGTCGCTGCATCCAAACAACCCCCTCCGTCCCACTTCAAAAAGCCCCCGACTGCCGAACTGTCGTCCCCGACAGCGCTCGACTCGCATCGCAAGACGTCGCCTTTTGACGACAAGACCCAACGAACGGCCCCACCGTCCCATTTCAAGCAGCCCAAACCATTGCCTATGACTCAGCCACCCCCTGTGCCGTCTTCGCATTTCAAAGCCAAGCCGCCGGCCGAGGTGACCAAGAACCCAACGAACATGGTCTCGGCTGATGAGGATTTCCTGTCGTCCACCAAAGTGTCTGTGGCCGAGGTCGTGCAATCCCATTTTAAAGCCAAGCCTGCGCCGACCATCACAGCGAGCCAGACGTTTGGCGATGACTTTGCCGCGCCTCCATCTCATTTCAAGGCCAAGCCTGTGGTGGCGCCACACCAGGACGCGCCGGCGCCGCTCGATTCGGCAAGAGACTCCTTGCCGATTGTGTCACAACCCCAGCCGCTCTCCGAGATGCTCCACGGCATGCAAAATTTGGACGTGGATGCGCCGACCCCGCCGCCGTCGCATTTCAAGCCCAAGGCTGCCATGCTTCGAAAGAGCCCGACGTTGGGCAGCGAGATTCTTGCCTCGCAATCCCCAATGGTGGCCGACACAGCGCCGTCCGACGTCTTTCCCATCAATCTTCAAGAAGTGCTGCGCCAACACATTGACGAAGCCCTCTACACGTCCAAGGTATGCTTGTGTTTCTCCTTTTTGCCCTCACGCAAATGTAGTTTTCCTTGGCCGGGGCCCGCGTCGTGTTTGCCGACATCCCGACCCATTTGCCACAAGCGCCGTGCAAAGCCATCTTTTGGCTCGCCAAAGCCACGGTCGAAGAACAGCACAAGGCATGGACGCAAGCCCACGAGATGTACACAGCCGCCCTCGCGACGTTGCGCCCGCCGCTCGAACGTCTCATTGTCGAAGCGGCCTATTTGGAATTCCAGAGTCGGCTCAAGTACGTGACCGACGGCGAGTGTGTCGATCGACCACGACGTAGAATGACGTTTCCCGCCGTCAACATTGTCGTGCCCAACCAAAAGACGGAATTGACACCCGACAAACAGCGCGAATTCTGTGCGCATTTGCTGGATGGGACGGCCGAAGACAGCTTTGTCATGGGCGGCGGCGCGCGCGTCTTGGTTCCATAACGTTACGTTGCTGTGCTGTCCTGTTGTTTTTTGTGCTGTTTTTGTTTTTTGGCCGCCTTCTTGGCTTGCTTTTTGACCTTTTTCTTGGCTTTTTTCAAAGCCTTTTTCGTGGCCTTGTCGTCGCTGTAGGTGCTGCTGCTGCTACTACTGTCGTAGTCGGGGGCGTTGTCGAGCGTACATTCCCGATCGGCGACTTGTTCCCGAATCGATTCGGTCTTGATCGCCTTTCTCGCCGCCCAATATTCTCGCTCGTTCTGCTCGGCTGCTGTCCCGGAGGATTGTCTGTCCCGAGATCGACTTCGCCGCCTTGATCGCTCTCTCGAGCGAGAGCGTTCCCTTGACCGGCCTCGCTTCCGTCGTCGTGGGTCAGACCTGTCGTCGAGCTTCTTCTCCAAATCGCGCTTTCGGTAGCATGCGTCGATTTCCTGCATCTTTTTGAGTCGTATGAGAGAGACACCACCCTACCTGTCTCTTGTTGTGTGTGTCGACGCTCTTGATCGTGTTGAGGAGGAAGCCTTTGTTGATGTTTTGCACCGGCGCGATGGGTTGCTACGTTTTTCGATCCTCAGGCACTCAACCACGAAAGGGTATCGTACCGTGTATGCATAGACGCCGTAGTCACGGACCTTCTCCTTGCGCTTGAGCATATCTCGTTTGAGTTGGGCGGCCACTTCTTCGTCCGTCAAGACGGACGGCATCTGCATCCGCGTCTGCTCCAGAACCCGCGCCACCCGCTCCTCCATCGTTCTTCGAGGTATCCTCCAAGGATCGATATCGGGTTTTGGAGGGACGGTTCGACGATATGATTGGTTGTAAATTGTCGACTCCAAGCATCTCATTGGATGGATGGGTTCAAGTAGACGCGATGTGATTGGCTCATCGGTAATAATCGAACGTTCGGGGAATGTGCTGTTGGTTCTTCCGCCAAACTTGAAGTTCAAATGCTCGAGTCTGCGTACGCATGCTAGTTTGACAGGTGGTGTCGCAAGTGCACCTCCTAACACAACTTCACAAAAGGTGGTGTTCCGTGTCCCAAAATGTGAACGTCGCGGTGGCGCTGCCACGTACCCGAGACCTCCTAATAGAACCCACTCTCGCGAACGTCTTTTCATACTCCACACCACCCAATCGCACTCAAAACAATACGATATTGAGGATAAATTACGGGATATACGAGACGCTACAACGTTATTCTGTACTGGCTCGGTTCGTCCTTGGTGTACAGCGGCACAAATGTTTCGAGTAAGGCTTGGTGCAATTGCATGTCCATTTGGGTCGGGTACGCACAATGATTGGTCTTGTCGAACGGGATCACATCCACGTATTGGAGGGTCGTGTCCAGAAACTGTTGCTGGTGTTGCTGCAGGTCGTATTCGCGTCGAACGTGCTTGACTGGCTCGGGCAACTCGTCGTTGTCGCGCGGCCGCTTGACGGCTTCGTGGCAGACGCTGTGTACCAGGCGACTCAAGTTGCTAATCTGGTCGGTCAGCTGCGCGAGCTGGGCTTTGATGTCACCGACTTCGGCGCGCAGCTCTTCGACGTCGTCGCAGTTGGAGGTCCCGTCGTCCGAGTTGGTGCATTCGCTAAAGTTGGTCTTGCGTTTGATCTTGGCCATGAGATGCGGCTTGTGCTGATGGAACAAGTCGTGGTGGAACTCCCATGAATTCTTGACGTCGTCGGTCTCCATCGCGACGAGGAGTACTTCTTTTTTCGACTTGCGGAAGCCGTAAAAGTTGAGCTGGCGCACAAAGCTGCTGAAGTTGCTATGTTTGAAGTACTTGGGCAACATTCGCGCCGCAAAGTCCTTGGGTTCCTTGACGACAAATGACGCTCCGTCGTTGCTCCAGCTTGCGATGGTCGAGGGCGATGTGTCGATCATGTCATACGTCTTCTTGAGGAAGATGGCCGCGGAGCTGACCTTGCGTCGAGAGTTCATGTGTGTCAATGCGAGGGAATTCAAAACTGAACTCAAGATTCGCGAGTCTTGGCGCACCTGTCATGCGTTAAGCTTGTGAGTGGGACCTCTTCTTGTTCCCAAAGTGTAAAATTGTTCAATTCGATGGTTTTCCACGCTTGCGAGCGGACTTAAGCGGGTTTCTCTCGCCTGTCAGTCAGACTCCATTCCACCAATCCAATCAACGGAAACGCAATACACAACGCCGATTGGCTGAATGGATGGCTGTGCTGACTAAACAAAAAACACGTTATCGAGCTTCCTGGCTCGTGATTGGCCAAATCACTTTGAGGCCAGACGCCACAACATGAGTAGACCATTACATATCCTACAAATCTGTTTGGATATGCTGGCTTGTGATTGGCTGCTCAGACAAGCTTGGCAACGAGTGCGGCAGATCGGTACCAAATGGGACAGCCAATTGCAACTGGCAGCCAACGTATACCGCTCAACTAACTAAGCGATGATTATGCCGCAAATACTGCAGCGCCATCAATGGGCCTCGTTTATCTGCATGGAGTTTTGCTTTTTACTCTGACTTAGCAATCATAGTCAATGCCTGGCGGCATATTGGACCTCGTTGTGCCTTTATTTGGGGATGGAGGACTGGGGATTCGGTTCCTTGTCGCGGCGAGAACCCAAGTGGGGCGAGTGTACAGGGACTTGTTAGGCAGACTGGGCTGCGACTTGCGTTCCACGGCTTACACCATAATCTGATGTTTGACCTGAGAAATGGCGGGAGAGGTTGTCTGCGTACGAAATCTAATCTGTATGCAGTCGCAAGGGGCCAGCGTACATGATCTTTCGCTGGACATTTACATGCATTTGCGCTGACATTTACATGCATTTGCGCTGGGGAGTTGAGAGTGTTCAGGGCTCAAATAATTGCAATTCTCAAATTCTGGTCTTGGGCTTTGTACCTGGCGATGTATGCGTCCGAGTGGTCCTTTTGTGTGCAGATTCCACTGCTTCAAAAGATTGTGTGTGGGAGTGCGGCGGACAAAAAGTACCGATTGAACTAGTTTACGATGGCAGACGGCTTTTTCCGCAATCACCAAGTAAACACGAAAATTGTTTTGCGCATGCACAAAGCGTCCAGAACTGTACTTATTCTAAATTCCCTATGTTCCTTTCCCGAGCTCCATAGTACCTTAATTAAAGTATGTAACCAACCTCAAGTTGATTCTGCCACATCCCAGACAACTTGGATAAGGAGAGAGAATTTTGGCAAGTTCACATTTGGGTGTAATTCTCTGGAACAGCCAATCACACGCGCGACGGGGGCCACATCAAATATGTCGCGAGAATCGCACCTCGAGGCTCAACTCGACGCTCAATCTCTATTGAGGCATCCCCTTTGCCATGGAGGCCGTGGTTTGGAAGGGCCTTTGAGGGATGGGCCATTCAGTACCTTCGATGCCAGAGCCTGGCATGATTCGGTACCTCGAAGGTACTGAATCGGTACTTTTGCATTTGGACATCGGAATGCTTGAGCAGATGGTTGAGGTACCATCAATCACGCTGCTCGTATGCACATGAACCACCTGCATTCTTGCGATGCGCTGTGGGCCGGGCCCGTCGGAAGCTCGGACTAATCGACATTCAAGGGCGAATCAAAGTCGGCTCTAAACTTTCATATAATTACTCGAACGAATTAGCTGTCAAACTATTTTGATATATAGAGGATAAAAACGTACGGTATATTATTCGATTGAATATAATGGTTTTTAATTGTCAACTGCAGTCAACAATAACGACAATCAAAATATTTGATGGGTCGGTCGATAGTCCACCGACATTCAACTGCGCTGGTGAATAAACTGGTATGTACGGATCTGGATTAGTGGAGTCGCTGCTGCACCCACATGAATTTTCATGTTTCGAGTTTACAGGTGCATCCTTTGGTGCTCATCAAGCTGTGACAGCTACATACTCAACTTCAAACACGCGTTCGAGTCGCTTCTACCGTTTCTTTGCATCACGAGAATGTCATTTTCCAATTCACCCTCAACCGTCCACCAACGGGATCGTGGGTATTATTAGTATGCGAGCTGCCAAGTGCCCATCAACGGCGCTCTTCCTCAAGAAAACGTATGACATGATTGACAACGCCCCAGAGGCCATTGCTGGCTGGACCAACGAGGGCGCATGTTTTGTCATCAAGGAACCCAAGATCTTTGCCGCCGACGTCTTGCCCAAGTACTTCAAACACAACAACTTTAGCAGCTTTGTGCGCCAGCTCAACTTTTACGGCTTCCGCAAGACGAAAAAGGAGGTGCTCTTGGTCGTACATGAGACCGACGACCTCAAGAACTCGTGGGAATTCCACCACGATTGCTTCCACCAACACCAGCCAGAACTCATGGCGCGCATCAAGCGCAAAACTAACTACTCGGAATGTGATGATGGCAACCACTCGAGCGACGACGTCGATGACCTGCGCTCCGAAGTCTCGAGCCTCAAGTCGCAATTGGCTACCTTGACCGACCAAATAGCAACCTTGAGCCAACTGGTGCAGCAAGCGTGTGCGTATTCGACTCCATCCAAGAAGCGGCCCCTGGAAGTCGACGAGGTGATCATGGCGCCGCCTTCGAAATTGCACTGCCTGGACCAGCAGGTGTTTTTGGACAACCTCGAATTTGTCCTCAATGACGAGCCCGCCGAGATGCAGCTGCTGCTTGAAAGCTTTGTCCCATCGCAAGATGGCTACACCGTCTTCACATAGCCCCTTTCTAAATCCAACCCTTGTACTAATTTATATGTGTCTTTTTGACCTTGTTTTTGCAACATGTTTCAAATGTCAGATGTCGAAGGGACACAATTGAAGGCAATCACGAGCGACAATCGTGTATGCCTTGGCCAATTGAATTCGAGCGTGGCGACTGACGCAACATGCACAAGCAACGAGGGTCGAGATCTGGGACCTGATAAAATATCGTCCACGAGACAGCTTGAAGTGCCAACGTGACAAAAAGGCCCACTCCAACGTCGTAATCTATAGATCGCAATCCCCGAATTCCTGAACGTAGATGCCACTCTTCAAAGGATTGGTAAGTTGGACTGGGGAACGTTCGGGGCACAGTCGACGCTCAAAGAATTCCACCCACGACCGTAAAGCACACAATAACTCACCAGACTTTTTTGCTCACCATTTTGTAATTTGTTGCTGGCTGGTGAGTATATTTTGATACTTTTCCATATAAAATTATGTACTTTTATTCGTATTCCTAATGATAAATATTATACTTGATATTTGTATTGATAAGTTAATTTATTTACCATAGGGAGAGAGTGATAGTAGTACAATTGGTGAGCTATTGTGTGATTTGGGGTCGCTTGTGAGTAGTTTTGTGCGGTGAGTTATTGTGTGCTCAACGTAAGCATTTCCCATGATCTCAGTGATCAAAGCTCAAATATGTGTTCTCGTAAAAATGTTTTCATTTCACCTCGAACCTGGCAATTTGAGATTCAAATTGGCTCGGTTGCTTCAAGGAATGTATTATCGATCGATGAATCTTTGGTCTTGCGATACACAACAGGCCTGTTGGGGCACCTTGCGGCTAATTGTCCATCGTTATAGGCGCTTTTACGTGGCACTTTACAGCGACGGTGAGTCCCTCGAACGGCATCTATGATGACTTAATGCAACATTCCACGGTCGATTGCAAAATGCGCGCCAAAACTTCTGGTATGTAAACGTAAGCATCGAGCTGATGTGCTTTTGGCGGCCACACACGTCGTCTGGGCGCGAAGACAATGAGTTTTGCAATTCCTTGAACGAATTTTAATGGATTTCCGCCAGAACCAGCTTGTGCAGCTCATGACTTGCTCGCGCAGCTCGTGAACGTTCCAACGACTAAGGTCAAAATAACTCACCAAGCAATTTCAGCTCTGGGTAGTGATACCTTTTAGACGGATGTGAGTTATTTCGAAATATTTCCGGATAAAGTAGCGAAATAACATTAAATGTTGAGATGTATTAATCAAACATTTTGTAAATCTATTCTTCGAAATATTTTAATTTTGTAAACTACGTTTGATTCAGAGTGGTACCACAGGTGACCTGTGAGTTATTCTAAGTTAAGTTTTGGGTACTCTCTTCAGTAGTCTTAAGTGGTTAGTTATTCTGAGCTCAAATGTGGTGCGTGAAATTATCCATTCTTCGACAATTTCTTTGGAATTTGTTTGACACTGTCAAGTCAAATCAGTGTGAGATGCTCACGTACAAAGACTTTGAGACCTATACCACTGAGGAACCACCGCCGAAGCCAGTGTTTGTTTGGCAACGAGTCTATTGGATCCGAGTTGATTGTGATGACAGTGAAAATTTGGTCTGCTATTGTTTCATCCGAGCAATTGACCCAAAACGACGTATTAGTACCGTAGAGCACACAATAACTCACCGCACAAAACTACTCACCAGTCACCCCAAATCACACAATAACTCACCAATTGTACCGCTCAAGCACAGAATCGCTCTCACCAAACAACAGACATGGGTGAATAAATATAATACTACATACAATTATTAAGTATAATATTAAGTATAATAAATATAATACTACATACAATTATTAAGTATAATAAATATAATTCGGAATTTAAATAATAAATACTCAATCCAATCCAGAAATCGATCAAAATAAACTCAACAGGCAGCAACAAATTACAAAATGGTGAACAAAAAGTCTGGTGAGTTATTGTGTGCTTAACGGTAGACGCTAACGAAATCTGTACACTTGCGTCTATCGTATATTTAGTGACAGAACCATTATCGTTCAATTTCGATTATCACACATATGGGATTAAAATCCCATATTTGTTGTTTATCCTTGTTTTCATGTTTTTGGCGCACCTGAGTTGACCACTTGGGGTGAAATTTGCGCCCAGAAGGCACGCTTTGAACATGCGAGTCACATGTGGGGTTATGACGAATATTGGGATGAGGAAGATATTTACAACTTGTGGACAACGTAAGACAACGTAACTTATATAGT
>VJMH01005523.1:0-22356 GCA_009835185.1 Aphanomyces stellatus | reverse complement strand
TCGTTCTTGGTCTTGACGTGGTGCAATGCCATTGGCCCATGCAGAATCATGACGCGCCCTGCGTCTTCGTCTGGCACGGCTTCCAATACCTCAGAACACCAAAGCGAATCCTTCTTGAACCACACAATCAAATCCTTGTCGATGACAGGAATAAAATTCACGGGCTTGCCTCCGACTTTGCACAAGTGGATGAAAAAGTCAATGTCTTCACCACAAAGTAAAACTCGGGCGATGTCGGGGTACGTGGCTTCGAGAGATGCAACGACGGCCCAGGGATCGGTATTGACTTGGCTCTCGAGGACGCAAACATGATCGGCTGATGTGGATGCAAACCGTTCGTCCGTTCGTTGCACAAACGCCATCACGCGTGTCATATATGTAGGATGGAACCAGGATTTGGATTTCGCAGTGTACATGAGGGATACCATTCGGGACAACACGTCCAAGTACGTCATAAAATCCAGATCCACGACGTTGCCAGCCAGCGTGCGACCAAAATAGGGTCGCTGGAAATCGGCATTCACTCGCGCAATGATCGCGTCCTTGTCAGCCAAAATGGCAGCTTCTTGGACATGTGGCGGGAGAGAAAAGTATTTGCGGTCAAAATCGCGCCAGCATATTGCCCCACGATTGCCAATTTTGTGGATGTCGTAACCCAATTCGGACTTGATAGTGACCACGCCGCCCGCGGACGTCTCATAACAGTCTTCCCAGTCGGAGTCATCTGGGATTCCAGGCATTTGAACCAGCAAATCCTTCACAGCGTCAGCCGTTGCAGCTTCTATAGCTGCCATGACCCGCGATGCGATCAAAATGGCGTCGCATGGCATCTTTGGTTGGTCGAAGGCCAGGCTCCAGTCTCCAGTCAAATATGGGTACGCTTGTTCCGCCGAACCAAAGCCTGAGCCAACCACCAAAATCACATTCGACACGCGGCGGATCGCAGCGTAGGTGGCAAGCAGTGGCATGTGAAAGTCTTCGCAGCTGTGATGGCCGCCGGCGCGGCCGCCCGTCCATTGCAAGACTATCGTTGCTTGGGGAAATTTCTTGGCAATATCCAACACGGCGAGAATGGCATCGATGGTCCCAGGTTTAAAACCGACCACGTAGATTTGGGCCGCCAACAAATCTGTGAGAATACTCTTCGACACGTCTGGGCTTGGGACACCCGCGCTAATGGTGAATCCTTGGACGGGAATACCTCGTTGTCGCATTTTCTTGATTCGTGCGAAATGCGTCGCCCAACGTTCGCGCCGAAAGTAGGCGAGGTTGAAGAAAATTCCTCGACCAGGGGAGATGCGACTCGCGAGATCCGAGACGGCGCGGTCTAAATCGGCTTCTGTGTGAAGCCCATCGCCAGCGAGTTCACCAATGTAACCGCTTTCGGTAATTGCCGTCAAGAGAGGTATACCACGGAGACTCGTGGTTGGGTTCATGCCCCCGACCCAAAATGGCTGACGACCAAACCGCGCCGTGTACTTGTTGGCGAGCTGAGCGACACCATCAGAGGTGTGGTGGATGCGCGGCCCAAATTTGTCTTCCCAGGATGAACCGACATAGTTGTATTGGCTCGTCATAATGTAGTCGAGTCCTGGCAGCATGTCGGTTGGCTGGTGAAACGTCGATGGGACGACGACGACGACTCCAAACCCTTCCAACTGCTTTTGCGTCAGTGATGCAGAGTCCACACTTGGGCCAAAGTCCAAGACGTGTGTCAAGCCCATAGTATTCATGGCTTTTACAGTCACGGGCCAACGCACCACGTCGCAGAGTTGCATACGGACGACGGCAGGCATAACGTCTTGACGATCATACGTTTGGAGGTTGACAGCATCGCCATTTGTTCCAAGCACGGCAAATTGAAGCGCATCACCGGGAAAAATCAAACCCAATCGAGCCAAGTCAGCTTCGATGGCAACTTGCGCAGGGGCCAAGATGGCATTATGAAACGGGCATGAAACTGCCAACGAGGCTGACGTTATCAATGGCTTGCGCTGGGAGAACGGAAGGTGAGCTTGGGACTCGAGCGAACGACTCAATTGGCTCAATGTGGTTTGGAGGACAGCCAATGACGTGGCAGCACCCGTGACCACGATCGAGTCGACAGAATTGATGAGAGACACTTGGAGCGTGTGAGGTCCGTCCAACTGAAGCTTGGAATTTGTCGTGTCGAGAACGTTGCGAAGAGCAACTTCATCGAGTCCACGGACCAATAGCATGGGAGAGAGGTTGTTGTTGTTGGCGAGGTTATTGTTAGAAGCCGTGACTTGGGCACGAACTCCATGCAGAAACATGTAGCGTACAAACTTGACAGCGAGCGAGAAGAGTTCGTCTTGGGTCGTGGCAGTTGCGAGAAGGAGTGCCGCGACAATGCCTTGGCTATGACCAGCGCCGACTCGAATCTTTTGAAGCACGTTTTCGTGCGTCGTCTTGGCTGCTTCGAGGAAGCCCAAGTAGTTGGCCACTTGCGAGATGAAAATGAGTGGGTAGCTCACCGGCGCAGATGTCAATATGTCCTTGGGCGGTTGAAACGCACGACCTTGAGTCCACAGAAAAGGTCGAATGGTCAGTCCCAATGGCGTAGCTTCTTCAAATAGCGCCGTCTGCGCATCTTCGACAAAGGACCGAACCGAGTCGTACGACTCAACCAGTAACGACAACTCGTCAATGTACTCGGTGGCTTGACCACTAAACTGGACGGCAAATGCCGTCGACGGATGAGCGAGGATGGCTGGTGGTGTGATGGCTACCATTGGAATGGAAAACGAGGGTTTCTGCAAGGACCAATCGAAATTGGAAAGTGAGCATGACACAGCAAGCCACTGCTTCGGTCCAACCTTCAAACGCGATGGCACATTGGAGGAAGGAATCGTGCGAGCAACGACCGACACATGAACGTTGCAAGTGATCGGTGGGTTGAAAAGTATTCGTGTGACAATCAAAATGGAACCTTGCCTTCCAGCAACTTTAACATATCGATTGGTTGCATTCATTCCCTCCAAGTATTATTGATGTATTGATGCTTCCTTGTGTGAGCAACACTAATGACCATTAAAAATGCGATCGGTACAAATTCACATCGGCGGGGCCGATGTGTGATTATCATCACGTATCCACCAGGGAGTAGCGGGAATGGTGCTGTTGGATTCCACCGTGACCAAGTGCTGTGAAATCGACCAGTGAGAATGATGAAGTCCTGTTGTGATGATGCTGTTGTCGTTCGTGTAACATCACTTCTCAATTCGCCCGAAATGCATGAAGCGCATAATTAATGGACGAATTTGACGGAGTTGCAACTGTATTTTCATTTTCGCACAAAAACATTGAACTTCACTCAAACAATATTGCTAGTACTTTGGAAGTGTTGACCCCCTGAAATAAGAAGATTCTGTCGTGCGTTCGAACTTTTCAAGACAATTTGGGGGTGATGGGCATTTATTTTGTTCAAGTTGACCATAATTGTTACCTTCCTCGACCTCGCCGCTCGGAATATGGAGTATTTGAGCTTCAAAGTTTACCCTTTCAACAACATCAAACTCGACGATGGGCTGCCTTCAGTCGTTCCAAGTATTGATGTATGGATGTTTCCTTGTGCTGAGAAGCTTCAGACGTCATTTTGATTGACAATCTGACAAAGCAACACTTTTGGAAATTGAAAATGCGATCGGCACATGTGCGACTTTGACAGGTAGAGGTATGATCATCATCACGTATCCACCAGGGAGTACTAGATGCGGGAATGGTGAGATTGGATTCCACCGTGGCCACATGAGTTGAAATCGACGCCAATTCTCAGGCGAGAATGGGAAAGTCCTCACGAAGTTGTAATTTTGCTATCATCGTGTGTGCATAAAGGCGTGTGAACAAATCTTGAAAGATATGTCATAAATTCACACAAGTTTTGGATCCAATTGGCGGAGTGCAGCAACTTAGTGGGGCCAGTGGTGCCACAACTGTATTGGCAGTCGCGTATCAAAGACATTTGGCGAGTGTGAATCTGCAGGAAATTGAACACGGGTATATGCAGACCGACCAGATAGTTTTTGCAATGAGTGAGAACCGGCCATTGGCAAACATTCCGCAGGATCTACTCGTAGGCACTCGACGACCGCCAGCTCCTGACCCAGCTACTAGCCACACGACGGCGACATTGCTAGACACTAATTCAGGCTTACTTCCATTGCATTGCGACTTCATCTAAATACAAGCTCATATCCCGCCATGTGCGCGCTGGCTCGAAATCCTTCACTCAGAAACTATGTTTATATTCATTTGCCAACCAGCAAATCGTGGTTGAATCAAATTTCCCGCACCCAAGAGTACTGAAAAACTCCACGACCCCGAGTAGAAAGTTTCATTGACATGTTGTCAACGTCGCACGTTGCTTCCTAAGGCGAGTGCTATTTCTCTCCGCACAGGCTAAATGTGACTGACTGTGGTGCCGTGTCTACGAGAGCCAGTGATTCAATCGAGCGAGCCAAGAATATACCTCGATGAACTCCTGTCACGGGTTGTTCGTCGCGAGTGGCTGTCCGTTGGACCGATGATTTCGACAAGGTTCGACACTCTTACGGCAGAGCCCCTTAAAGTGATCAGACCGAGAGAATTTCTTGGAATCATTTGTCGCAAGCCTGGCATGCACTTTGCCAAGTGCCATCACCGATACCGCGACGCCGACGGACTCAGCATGCAGTCGTGTCGATCTCAATGTCGTTTGTGCTGCCAAGCAATGACATCCCAACGACATTGGAATCCAAGACGATTGGTGCAGTGACCCGCGAGATGCGCTGCGTGACAACGCACACCAAGGGGTCGAAATCCAAGTGAGTCCAACTTGCGCGCGTTGCTACCTTTCATAGACTGGGATGAGTGGCAAACTCGAGGGAAATCCACGAGTTCCTTCGGTCTGAACGGATGCAAATGCACTGGACTCACTTGAGACTGGAGAATACTGGGACCCGGTCGTCGCATACTGTTCGAGCAACCGCCTTGAAAATAGATTATTTTCGAGCGACTCACGCTTTTTGAAAATGGATGACTTTTGGGCAAAATGGGAAAATCATTCGCCTATATGAGTACACCCGTCAAAATATGTGTTTGGTGACAAGGGAAAAAAACCATTGCACGTTGCGAGCGACGACAGAGCATCCGCCCACAAAATTGCGCTTACCGAAGCGCAGCGCAGGTCGGGTGCATAGGCGGTGACTTGGCGAGGAGTGAGCCCAAGTCTTTCCATGAAAAGGGGGTTGATTATATTTTATCTCGTCGGGAAATGCGTCAGGGCGGCGCTTGCCGCTTCCCAGATGAGACATGTTTACTTTTCTCTGCCAGCACTCGACCGCCACGTGCCTAGATTCACAGTTTGATAGTCTTGCCCACACATATAGTTCTCATCTGAGATAACAGCGCTCGAAAACCATCCATTTTTGAAATTCGATCGAAAAGCATCCGTCCAATGCTCCAAAATAAACTTCACCCTGTCGCCTTGGAGGATTGTTTCGTTCTGCGACAAGCGCACTCACCCATCCTTGGGCTGCGGGTGTATGACGTCAGATCGAGCACGACGGCAGAGCTGGAGGTGGGGTCGCGGATTGGCAAACGCGAGGCCGTTCGGAAGTTGAGCGGCGATTGTACTTGAACAAGGAAATTCCACGGCACGCGTTTTGAAGGCTTTCGATCGCACAAAAATGACTTGCAAGATTGCGATCCCAAATGGATGACCTCAGACCCATCAACAGGTGGCCACAGCTACAACATCGAAAGACCAATCTTCGAGACAGCTGATCGCACACAACACATCAAGTCTTCCGATGTCAACCACAAATCCCACTCTTGGCTCGGATTGAGTACTCGGGTACCTCCATTCGAACTCGAATGAACGATCCACGTGCAGACGAGAGTTTGCCAGTCACAGGTTTGGTCTGCGCAAGAAATCGTCGGACGGGCTTGTAGGATCAACCCAATGTGTTTCCCTTCGTGATCTCGGATTCTTGTATCACAGAGCAACCTTCCGATTCGTGACCCGAATATGTCGTGTGATAGCCGTGATCTTTTTGCTGTTGAATTTTTCACGTGCCCAGAGAGACTGGTCGAGATATTATCCGGCGAATCTTCTGCCTCCCCTGGCGCTTTCGTTCTGTGCAGCATCTTGGCCCCCCGTTTGAGCTCGGCGGTTGGCCACTCAACTCATGAAAACCATTTGCAACATCAACACATTTATTTCAAACACTAGAATCCCTGAGGCGGCGATCGAACACGATTCGTATTGCCCTGAGTCGTCTTGGCGTGGCGCGGCCTTCCGTCGGGCCGGCCGCTGATGGGTCGCACACACATGCGTCTGCTCCTCAGCCTTCGTTTGCAGAAGGCGCGACGCTGGCCTCGCTCGCGCGGCGATTCTCTTCGCTTTTGACCCCCTTGGCACTGTGCATGCCCCAACTCAAGAGCCGTGCCCCTGGTGGTTTTTCGTGTTTGGTTGCCTGGAGCTTGCGCAGCTGCATTTCCAGATCGCGCACTTGACGTCGCAGCTGCTGCCGCTCCATTTTGTCTTGCTGCCGGAGTTTGCGCTGGCGCGCGCGGTTGTACATGAGCTTGAGCTGGGAGCTCTTTTGGGGGCTTCGTGGCTGCTGCTGTGGCGACGGCGCGTCTGTCATTGGCAACTCGGTCGTGGCATTGCCATGCAAAATGAAACTCAAATGCGCCTTGTGCACCATGCTCATGTGTGTGCGATGTGAGGTCGCAGGGTATTATTTCGAAATGGGGTCGCTGGCAGATAATAGTTTACAGCAGTTTATCTCACCTGCGTGAGAGAGTGGACCACCAAGTCGCCATTTTTTGTCAGCCTCTTGCATTACGTCGGCAGATCTCGTGGCCGAGAGGGATTACTTGTGATAAAAGTTGAAAAATTACACTGTACTGGGTGATGCACGGGTGGGTTAAATGCGTTTTATTCGATCAAACGCACGGTTTTTGTCGTAAAGAAGGAAACACCGCGATCAAGTGACCGAGGACAAGGCGCTTCGTCGAGGCAACACAGCGTGACCACGTGCGGATGCTAATGCCGCTGTACGCAAAGCGACCACGACCGTTCGTTTGTGGGTGCACGATTGTGAGTTCATGACTCCATTGCCCCAGGCTTTGTGAGGCAACGATATCTCAACGTTGGAATCAACTCCAACTCCGCCCTGGACCAAGAGGCGTGACAAAACGCAGTTTGTTTCATGTGTCCAGTTTTGGAGTAATTTAGGGGTTGCATGGGACAGCAGGTATGTCGATTGTGTGGTGGACAAGCGTGCGCGAATCGGATTTGTCGCGGCCAACACATCTCGACGTTTTGTATAACGTTACCCCAGAGGCAGCAAGGTATATTCCAAGACCTCGAATATATTGCGATGGTTGCGTTTGTTTATGTGGCACTTGCCAACGTCGGTCGCGATGAGTTGTTTGGACTGCGTACGGTTGGCCAGCTTCAACTTGACTTCGACAGCATAGTTGGATGCGAGGCAGTGAGGTGGATACTGGTGGGATCGCGAATTACCATTGACACGCAATCGAGTCGAGGAAAGTGTGCGGTGGACACGAGCCGATGCAAGAAAAGTCCTTTAGTGAGTCATCCCTTTGGTAACCGTTACGATTATGTTGGAATTTTATATTGGCGCGCAAGGTGCCTTGGTGGTCGAGAGTGGAGTAGCCATCGTTGCCCCCTTGTGATATCCACGATCAAGGTTGTGCGCGTGTATTGCGTACGAGCACGAGAGGCTGGCGATGGAGCAGCAGGCTATCGACATTCGAACCTGAGGGGAACACATTTCAGTCACTTCAACACTTTGGACAACGTGCGGGCTTTCGAACATGCCACTCGAGATAGATTGTCTTTTTGAGATGTTGTCGACGCGACCTCCATATGCTCCTGAGATTGTCGCAGGATTGGTGCAGTGACACTCAGAATAATTAACCACTGAAAGAATACAGGATATTTGATTATTTGTACCCCCCCGAGTACCATAAAGCTCATAATAACTAACCACTCAAAACTACTCACCAAAGACCCCAAAACTCACAATAACTCACCAATAGTACCACTTTGGATCAACCAAAATGGTTTGATATATAATATTGTATTCCGGGGGTTCCACCCCAACTCAACCACATCCGGTTACAGATGCGTAACTTGCGTTTATTGTTGACATCTCCGGATACCAGAATGAATAGCGATCGTGAATCACTCACTCTGTTCAAGATTGCAGCCAATTTCGTGATGGACTTACAACGAAGTACCAAGATAGCTTCACACAACCACTACCACACACTTGCCTCACATTCTCCTACAGTGAACGACAGAAAAACTCACCCCCAGTATTTTTATTGTAATAATATTCCTCACTAGGGTGCAAATTTGAAAAATATTATGGCCAATGGAATCGCGAGGAAACGACGACGGACAACATGATATCATTAAATATTTTCCTATAAATTGACTACAAGAAGTCTATTTTTATCCGTTACGACTCGTCGTAACGCTTGCCTTTTGTCTCTCAATATTATAAATTAAAATATACTGTGCCAAATTTACGGCTTTGATACCAGAAACCAGGATATCAGTATCAAGAGGCGTTTCTGGTCTTCATGTTTAGGCATGCCGCGGTCATATCCTGGTGACCTGGGTTCGAGTCCCAAGATTGTCTCCCGCCCACTTGGGGAAAGCTTTCAGATTTTCGACTATTTCGCGCCAATTTTCCACACAAAGCACGTAATGCATCCCCAAACGGGTCAGTATCGCCACCCAACTTGGGAAAGAGGAACCTTGGCTATCCAGCAGTCAAATGACTGTGAAATAGTTTTATACATTTTGAAAATACATATATCATACATATTACTAGTAATATCAATCCAAATCGTCATATTATTTAAAGTATATTTTGTCGAAATATTTCTATGACCAAGTAACCTCTGATTGGACGATTCAAACCTGCCGCCAAAATCTGCACGTCAGGTCACTTTGAGACCAACGAAATGCCCGAGACAACAAGAGAGCAAGCGAGATACACAAATGTTGAACGAAGGACGTTTATCCACTTGTTCAAGTCTTCAAACTTGAAGTCGAAGACGTTCACTAAATCTATTGGAGTTGCCTGGGGCACTTGGCGTGGTTAGTTGAAATAAGATGACAGGATCCTAAACACGAAGTGCGGCGGGAAGATGGCCACCCTATCCGGTCAATGCCGAATGGAGAAGATACCGTTTTCAGACGAACTGACCTCGAGTCATTGAAGAAAGTAAACGGTCGTTACTACAGGCTCATGCGACTATGCCAACGTCTAACCTCCCGACATCGATTCTCCCAGCGCGTACAATGTGAACTTCTGAAGTTCGAGATCGATGGCCTCGCTATCGTTTATGTAGACAACCTTGATTGCCATGTGAGTGCAGACTCATATGGTATTGTGGAATACGAATTGTTCTCTCTGCTGTAAGCCTTGTCCAAGAACTCGACAAGTGTCTGGACGTGGGGGTCATGGGACCACCGAAAAACAATTTGAGAACCAAGTGGCTATACGAGAAGCCCGTTGTCACTGCTGCAGAGAAGCGCTTTGAAATGATTCGACGAACCATTTCTGTGTGGGAGGACATGCTATCTTCTGTTGTCGAGCGCTCTTTCGTGAAGGCCCTTCCAAAACTATGAAGGTCGTGCGAACGTCGTCGTTGTTGCTTGTCAGAGCATGATTGGACGTATTTCAGCCAATAGGAACATTTTGTGTGTGTATTTTTAATCACTTGAGTATAATATATGACGCGAAACTCGTGACGAAAAATATATTTGGTCTACAAATCTCAATCTATATTTCTGGCCGCCGGGGGGGTGAGTTTTTCTGTCGTTTTCTGTATCCCTTTAGTCCGCACGAGCAATCAACGACTCCCAACCACTTCACGCTGCAAATCCAACCGCTCATTTTCCCCAACACCGGGTAGGACACTCCAATTTACTACACTCTGCTTCTTGCACTAAACTAGGAACACACCTCAAGAACTTACAGTGGTCTTTGGCGAGGTGGGGGACTCGGGTGGTCGCAGGATGAAGGTGTGGAATCACTCGTCAGGATTGAGTTTTTATGACTGAGGAGATTTCATATGATTTCGTGGTGGCGAGGGTCCTGCGTGTCAGGAGCAGAGCAATCCGAGCAGAGGGCCTCGGAGACAATATGTGTGGTTTGTTGAGGTTTCAGACGGTTTGAGATCTGAACTTAATTGCTATCCATATCCGGCTTCGTATCCAGATAAAGCTTCTCAACCACATCAACCACATCAATAATAGGGCTATATTATATTTGCATACAAACGATAAGTGTAACAAGTATTCCGTCATTCGTGTACGACATAGTAGTATCTTGACAACAGCAAAAGAATAAAAAAAACTAAAAACAAAATCATTTCGGCAGGAGGACACAATAATACCCCCTCCGACCCACAATACTGGAGCGAGTTTGGGGAGGGTTGACACGGCTTATATTTCGAAGTGAAATTCAAACCTGAATTCCTCTCGCCCCAAGACGAATTACTTGACGGCGATTGGACCAAAAGAACGAGAGCGAAAATGTCGTCCTGTTGATGTGGTAATAATAGCGTGACAAGAGTGTGGGAGGCAAGTACAAGGCAGAAACTCGATGTATACAAGCTACAGTATAAAACATACATTCTTATCACAATCAACATTATATACCCCGACTTTGTTGGCGCTTTTACAAAATGGCAACGGGAAGCCGTGAGCTGTCATACGATGAGCAAAAGCAATCCTCCGAGAATTGTTTGTGCGAAGCGATGGTGTCGTTATGAAGCGAATGCCAAAAGGATTTGGACGACAGTTAGCTGACAAGTATAACTGCCATGAGTCCTGCATCCGCAAAGATATTGCAAGGGCGAAACAGCAGGGCATATCAGACGGGAATATAAAAGTTTGTGTCGCAAGCATGAAGAAAGGCCGTATCTGGCGCCATTTGGCTCATACTCCAACAGAGGTTGAAGCAAAAATTGCAGCAGTGCCCCTTCGTCTGCGCAGTACATTGAGGTCAGTCACAGCACATTCACGTACAATGGTCACCGGCATATTTACAACTGCCATAAATATCTATATAAGCATCAGCTATGGCTCGCTTCAACGTTATTTGAGAAAGGGAATTTTTCGCGCTCACTCTAGCGCAATTCGACCTCTCTTGACAGACGCCAACAAGTACAACAGGGACAAGTTCGCCCTCAGTTTTGTGAACGGCGATCTTGAAATAGATGAGATGTTGAACCTCGTTCATCTCGATGAAAAATGGTTCTACATCGCGAAGAGAATCGCAAGTTCTACCTCGCCCCTGGTGAAGACATCCCCGACAGAACGCTTTGTTGAAAAGACACAGTCGTGGTGGGACGGCAAAATAGGCACTTGGCCTTTCGTTCAGACGGTCCTCGCCCAACGATCAAGTGCCAATCGTGACGCTGGTACCGCTAAAACTATGGTTGTCAATGTGACAAAGGACGTGTACCGGGCCTACCTTATCGAAAAGGTGCTGCCGACGATTGTGGCAATGTAGCCGCTACCGGACGCCACAATCAACTTACATCACGATAATGCCAAGGCCCATGTGACCGTGGATGACGCAGAGCTACAACACGAGTTCGATCAGTACCGTCAAAATGGTTGGTCGTTCCAACTCTCTCCCCACCCCCCAAACTCACCAGACATGAACGTCTTGGATTTGGGCTTCATTGCCGGTATCCAATCTCTACAACACCGCGAGTCAGCTCGTTCTATTGATGATCTCATTGCCAACGTTGCCAATGCATTCGTCGATTACCCGCTCGAAAGTCTCGATCGCACTTTCGTCACCCTTCAGTCATGCTTGTTGGCTATGGTCGACGTTGCTGGGGATAATATCTACAAGATTCCCCACTTATCAAAGACGAAGATTGCTCGCCAAGGTTTGCTACCTCGCAATGTGGTATGCCCGCTCGAACTCCTCGACAAGGGACGCGCTCTGCTGTCTTCCGTCGACGCCGTGGAGCTTGACAGGACATTTGCCAAGGAGCTCGCGGACCTACAAGAATTGAATGAGTTGTCCAGTGCTCTCGAGAGCATTGCCTTGGATGACGTCTCCCAATATGATGTGGTAGTTGCTTTGAACGATTTAGGTATATAACCAATTGAGATTCGTGATGCGGAAGTATACTTATACGTTGTGTGCTTGTACCTTTGTTTGGCTTGGTGTGCTCGGTAGGAGGGTAGTCGGAGTAAACCCCCCTCCTGAGTTCATTGGCGATGTCCGTTTTGCCGGCTTCATTCATTTTGTTAGACAACGACAGGTGTAACGTTACTCCTATCACAGGTTATATATGTATTGTGACTGGTAATATTTTTATTCTGGGTGGGGTTCGCCAAAAACCTGATTCGCTCCAGTATTGTGGGTCGGAGGGAGTAATGTGATGGATTCTGATGAAGTACCATAATATTCAAATATGTATGGACGATGTAAAAATACTTCAAAAAGTAGTGCAAACCGTAAAGCTCAGAATAACTAACCAAGCAATTTCAGCTCTGGTGGTGATACATTTTTAGGCGGTGGTGAGTTAATTTGAAATTATTCCGGATAATATTCATATATATTACATATTGCATACTAGACAATATGTAATTTTACTATCGAGTATTATCCGGAATATTTTCAAATTAACTCACCACTGCAAATGTATCACCACTAGAGCTGAAATTCCTTAGTTAGTTATTCTGAGCTTTACGGTTTGTACTACTATTTGAAGTATTTTTACACCGTCCATACATATTTGAATATTATGGTACTTCATCAGAATCCATTAACATATATTATTGTGTCCTCCTGTCGAAATGAGATGTTTTTAGTTCTTTTATTCTTTTGCTGTTGTCAAGTTGACTTGCTTGAATTTGCGCCATTAAATTGGCAGGATTATTTCGCAGGTAGAGTTGGAATGTAAAGTGCGAAAATTGTTTTTTTTTAAACGCAATTCAACCTCGAAAATTGTGAAGTGCTACAATTTAAGTGCTCAATTTAAAAATTGCAGCACTTCACAATTTTTCAAGTTGAATATCGTTTCAGTTCAAAAAAGTTCATTCATGTTTTATTGGGTTGAGTTTCGGCCAATAAGTACGCACACTGGTATGCTTTTGGAGGTGAAAACACACGATTGGCGAGAAATTAAATCAATGAATCCTGCAGTCAATACAAAGTGTTGCAATTTAGAAAAATGCAACAATTTATTTTCCCACCCAAATAGGTTTATAATACGTTAAATGATTTAGACGGTGTTTACCTTTGTTGTGGCTGTCCGGTCGTCGACCTTCTCTTGCGAGCGGCGATTGAGTATCCCCATGTTCGACGGCGACCATGACGACGGAATGCCCGCGTCCGTCGTGGATTCGCTCAGCCCCGACCTTGTCGACGTGCTCGAAAGTCTCCTCGTGGACCCCTCCTGCGTCCACGTTGCGCTTCTCCGGCCGCTCTACGACTGCCTCGACGTCGCGCCCGCGCGGGACCAGCTCGTCGCCATGTGGATGCACGAATGCAGTCTCTGGATCGCGCTCGCGCTGACACCAGACGACGCCGCGCGCCGCCATGCAGCTGTGTTCAAACTCGAAGAACTCTTGGAATCGTATCTCGAAGCGCTCATGCCCGACCATCCCGCATCGTTCTTCCGCGGCGAGTCGTCGTCTTCGTTTGTCGACGACAGCGTAAGCGATTTTGTCCTCGAGCCGTATGGGAGTCCCGACGTACAGTACCGCGGCGGCGGCGGTTCGTCTCGATGGGGACTTGACGACGACGAGCGCGACTTTCCGACCTACGGCGTGCTCTCCCCCACGACGCGTCGGTATCCCGCCGCCGCACCGTCGTCGGCTGCCGTCCGCGCGCCCATCTACCGCTCGCTCGCCGCCATAATCCCCATGGACGACGTCGACGCGGTCCACTTTACAGCGTATTCGCTCCCGTCGGTGTACCGCGGCATGCCGAGCTTTCCCTTTTCGATTTGGGCGTTTCTCGCCCACCAGCGCGACGACATGCACGACCGCGCGGCCGCCGACCACGATGGCGCGCATCAAGTGGCTCGGGATCTGCTCTTCCCGCTCCGGCGCGGCGCGCTCGCGCACGTCCGCCTCGACGTGCCCGACGGGTTTGTCGTCGTCGACGCGCCGACGAAAATGCTCGCGTGGCAAGGCGACGTGACCGCCGTCCATTTCCAACTCCGGTGTACGGCAACTGCCACGGCCGCGACCCAAGCGCTCGTCAAGGCCACGATCGTCGTCGGCGCGTCCGTGCTCGTGCTGCGCGCGTACCTCTTTGTCGCCGCGCACGCGACGCCAGACGACGGCGCGATGATGCCGCTGGCCGCCGACTTGGAGATGCTCGACGTCGAGTTTACGGAAATCCCATTCGAGTCATTGGTGATTCAACCCGATGACCTCGTTGGCCGTGGTCATTTTGGCGATGCCTACCGCGCCACGTACAACGGCACGCCTGTACGTCGTTCGTTCGTTCGTTTGGTCGTTTGTTCTGACATGGGATTGATAGGTTGTGGTCAAAACCCTTCGACAAGATGCGTTGGGTGGAACCAACACGGACAAACTTGTCCAAGAATTCCGCCACGAAGCGGCCGTGCTCAACATGTTTGGCCACCATCCCAACATCGTCCCATTTGTCGGCGCGTCGACCGACCCGTCGTCGACGCTGGCATTGGTGACCGAGTACGTGCCCGACGGGAGCATCCAAGACCAGTTGGCCGGCGGCGGTGCGCACTGGGACATGTTCACAAAAGGGTCGATTTTGACGGACGCCGCTGCGGGGCTACTCAACATGCACGAAGGCGGGTTTCTCCACCGCGACATTGCCGCGCGGAATGTATTGGTCGATGCGACGCGGCGCGCTAAAATCTGTGACTTTGGCATGTGTCGGCGGGCGGCCAGCAACGTCGGCGGGTTGAATTTCTCAGGTGGTGGCGTCGGGGCGCTGCAGTACATGGCGCCCGAGTCGCTCACGCCGCCGCATTCGTTCTCGTACAAGTCGGACGTGTATGGCTTTGGCGTGCTCCTCTGGGAAACGTTTGCCGAAGCGAAACCGTTTGGCCACCTCGCGCCCGCCGACGCGGCCGCGTACGTGCTCGAAGGCGGCCGCCTCAACAACGTCCATGTGCCCGAGGCATACCAGTCGCTGTTGGCGTCGTGTTTTCAGGACGACCCAGCCAAGCGGCCAACGATGGCCCAAGTGTTTCTCTCGCTCGAGGAAATCACATCTTAATTTTAATTAGTAGACGCTAGAGTGACGCGCGTGGGGGACGACTTGGTTGCTTCCACGATTCGGTGGCAACGTGCTCTTGACGTCGTCTGGCCTCCTTGCTCTTGTGGGGCTAAGCCCCAGCACGTCCCACAAGTCGCAACGATCTGTGGCTCACATGGAATCCAACCCTCCAGCCGTATACGTTCAAAGACACGTACGACCAACAACCACGCACCCACTCACTCGACTCGAGCTTGTTGGTCGGGTGTGTTCGAACGTGGGATCCACGTGCACCATGTTGGCACCAATGTCGTATCGCATTGATATATATATAAAACTGGGTTACTCTTTTAATGTTGGTACACACTCTCCGACACTCACAACTTTTCGCCGGCCCAGAACGAGGCGTACATGTTGACACGGTCAATGTACATGGTCTCACCTTCGCGAATCTGGCACGGGTACACACGAAAGCCAGCCTTCTCAAAGAGGGTATTGTACCATGGGTACTTGCCAGCCGAGCGCCAGTAGGCCCGGCCGCCCTGCTTCATCTTTTGCGCAACGGCAAAAATCTCAGCCTCGGCGTCCTCTTCCGAAAACCAATCCAAATGGTCCATGAGGATCACGCGCGTGAGGTCTGCGTCGGGCACGTCGCGCTTGAGCACTTCGATGAGCATGTCCGTGTGGATCTTGATCGCATCGAGGCGGCGCGGTTCCGTCTGGAGCACGTTAAAGTATTCTTCCTTCAAATACGACGGCGCGTTCGATTGGTTGTAGCACCCAAGGAGGCACGCATAGTAAAAATAATTGTCCGTGCGGAGGAGCGAGTGCTTCATGACCGGGTCGAGCGTGTTTTCGACATACGACTGCGCCGAGCCTTCTTCCAGCAGCATTTGCATTTGGGCGGGCGGAACCCCGAGCGCGCCCCACAAAAAGTGGTCATTGTTGAGAAGCGCAATGAGCCAGCGGCTCAAAATATGCGGGCGCAGGTCCTGCTCCCACACGCGCCACTGTGTGTCGAGGTCCTTGGCTTCGCAGAGCGCACGGACTTGCTGCTTGAGGCCGCGGGCGGCAACGACAAACTTGAAGACGCGGACCGCCAAGCCCGAGCAGCCCGTTTCAAACAAATTGGAAAAGTTGGCGTTTTGCTTCCAAAAGTGATACGCGTTGGGCGAGAGAAACGGCGAAAAATGCGTGTCGAGCAAGTGGTTAAAGCCGGGAATGTGGCCTTGGCCAAACAATTTCCAAAAATCATTGTACGCCATCGACGAAATGCCCGCGAGCTTCAGTTCGAGCATGTTGTTCTGGCACGGGTTCAAATCGACGCAGTGGATGCGAGCGGGGCCAACCTTGGCGGCATACTCGAGCGCGTTGCATCCGCCCGACGTAATGACCATCATGCGATCGTCCGGCGTCAAGTCCAAAAATTCCAAGTCGGTGCGCGGGTCTTCCCATGCAAAGCAGTAAATATACGTGTTGAAGCGCGGAATGAGCTTGGCGTCAAACGGCTGCCGCCACTTTTGACCCGATCCGTGCACGTGGTGAACAGAGACATGGCCTTCGACCACCATCTCTTCGGCATTCTCCGACGTTTCGTCTTGATTGGATGCGTTCGACTCCGTCTCAAACCGGTCTTCGTCGACGTCGATCGGAAGCACGACATTCTTTTGCGCGCCGAGCCACACATAATATGGAATCTGCACAATCGGGCGGATGAAATGGTTCTTCCCGTTCAGCGCCTTGATCGTGTTGAACCGGTACTCCAGATACTCACGGCGCGACGGATGCAAGTAAATGTTGTCCAAATCAAACCAGATCGACCAAAACCAGCGCATGATCCAGCTGAGTTGCCGCGTTGGGTCGGCCGACCGCTTGGGCGAGACATAAAAGTCGGCGACACCAATGATGCCCGTGGGGCACAAAATGTTGGTGAGTGAGTCGACCATCCCGTAAAATGATTCCATCATCGAGAGCGAGTAGCTGAGTGTAATGAGCGCAATCTCAATGTCCGAGCCGTCTTCTTCGGGCACGGTAAACTTGGTCGCGTCCATGCACAAGACCGTGACATTGTCCCAGCCGAGGCGTTCAAAGCGCTTCCGTGCGACTTCGCACAGCGATGGCGTAATGTCAACGAGGTACACCTTGTCAAAGTTGGCAATGGGAAAGAATTGGTTCATGCGCTCAATGTTTTCGCCCGTGCCGCCACCAATGTCAATCCACGCAAACCGGCGGTTCGCGCCGCGGGGAAAGCGAGGCGACAAGGGGGCCATCACTTCCGCTTCCGAGTCGCTCGAGCCCACGGCTTGGCGGAGCGGGTAAAATTGCGACAGCTGGGCGGCGCAGAGCTTCAACATGGTCGATCGACCGCGGAGGAGGCGGCGGCGCGTGACGTCGTAAATGTCGGCTTGGGACTCGTAAAATTGTTCGAGGCGGGCTTGATGTTCGTTCGAGTCGACGCCGTTGGCCTTCTTCGCATGGAGAAACGGGCGGATAAAGCAATTCCATGCAAAGAGGAGAAAGGGGCGACCCGACGTGGCAAAGAACGCAAGGACCGCAAAGACAAGGGTGAGGGCCACGACTTGGATTGCCATGGGGAGGAGCGTAAAGAACGAAAACGGTGCCAAGACCGTGTCCTTGCTCGGAAACGACTTGGGGATCCAGTCAAAGATCGCAAGGACGGCGACGGCGGCGGCCGCGGCAAAGTAAAAGCGCTTGTACTGGTAAAAGCTGCGCGAGGCACGCGCCTTGGCGCCGAGCGAGCCGCCCGCCTTAACCGAGATGCCGGCCTTGTGGGCGCTGGGGACGTTGGCGCGGGGGGTGGTTTTCACAGCCATCACAAATTGACAACTGAGGGCTTGAGGTGGGGGCGGCCACAGGATTCGATTTTCCGTCGACGTTGAATCTTGCCTCAACAGGTCGAATCTTGGTTCTTTTTTTGGCCCAAAAGGCACGATGGGGACGGACGACATGGTGCAGCTGCCACGACAGTGGCCATCATACTTTAATCAAGTTCAAATCCCAGACAGGGCACATCCGGACATTTGGGAGTGGGTTAAAGTCACCCCGCCTGACGTTCAAGATAAAATATCCAAGGAAACCTCTCACAATGCATATCGACCACACAAAAGATCATCACAAACCGGAGGTCGGCGCTGGCCGTGACGTCACTTGATGGAATCGAACCAATTGGAACGCGGCCGAATCTGCCAAGGATTTCTCTCCGAGAGGACCATCGACGGCGCCGAAGTGGTCAAGCATGGATGGAAGAGGTCCAGCGGCGGCAGAGGCCTGATGCGTTCATGCTTGTCGTCTTCCATGACACATGCGAGAACGTGGCATGCACCCGAGCAAGGGTGTGAATATCGACGAGACAGGGTGTTTGACAGGGCGAATTCGATACGACATCACCGCCGCGACGCTTGTAGCTCTCTCGTTTCCGTGCATCAGCAAAAGAGCGGCGACGAAAGGTCAATATCATGTGCCCCCATGGTGTTCAAGATTGACAGCTCAAGACAACGATCATGTCTTGTCCATGGGTTGCGATTGCATGTCTAGCCGGTGACCACACGAGAGCATGCCCACGACCCTCAAGGACCACCTGCATGTTCAAAGGGGCGCTCCATCTTGTTCGCTCGTTGCCTCTCTTGTGGGCTTTATGGTCTGAGAGCTCCATGATGTGGGCATTTCGCACTTGTGCTATTGAATCTTAACTTGCAACGTTTTAGTAGGCATCATTTAGTAGTCACATAAAAAGAACAGGCGACACGAATTTCATGCCATTAGTAGGCATGTGATAGATAGTAGGGTACTACTGGCGACATGGTTCGCGTGAATCTTCAGGTGGCGGCGGGGCCGCTTGAAGCCGAGTCCAACGCTATGGCGTGAATCTAACAGGCTGCGTCAACACACATCAAGGAATCTCATGGTCAAGCTTCCATGAGAAGACCGCGCGGCTGAATGGCGGACAACGGCGCGGCAATGGAGAAGGCCATGCAGCATACTGGTTGATGTTTGGGGCCACGACTTCAACGTGCAAGGAAGTCAGGTCGTGACGCGGCGCACGTCAGTCCACTTAAAGGGGCACTCAAAGGCACAATGAAAATCGAAACGTGTGGCCAAAAGCTGGGCGGCGAACTTCAAGTTAGAGCTAACAATGTCCGTGTTTATTTGCCTTATTTGAACAGTGGCATCCGGATACGAGAATAAACGGTGATGACGTATAGCATGGGTCAGAGTGAGCGTCAAAACAGGCAAAATTGAAAGATATCTGTATATAAAATGAGCGAATGCCATTGGTGGCAGCCCCTGATTGGTTCAAACCCCAAGATCGCCAGTCGACATTTTCGGACCAACTGCGCAAATGTGATGAATTCAGCAGACAAAACCAGCAGGCTTTGGTCTGTCAGAGCGTTCCTTGTCATCTTTTTTTGACTGGAATGACTGCCACACACAGCATGCATCAAGTCCAGGCTCAGCCATGCGACTTGTGCCGAACAATGTACACGAATCAGCGAATGCGGGAGGGTGATGCTTGCACAGTGAGATCATTTGCATGATTGTTGGTGCAACGATATCAGGCGGCGGGAGAGAGAACGTGTTTTTCGCACGTCGGTTCTGATTGAACAAGAGGCCTTGGAGGCCAAGGGGACGGATAGAATTTGTTCATATTCACGATATTTGGTCCAAATAGTCTGTGATTTCATTTTCATAGAGCAGCCATATAAATCAGTCAAAATATGCGTTTCAATTTCGGCACTGGGATAATTTTGTACGATGGGCGTTGTTCCAACGTCGTCCGACAACTACACTATTGGAAATTGATGAAAAAAGCGTGAAAAGGCCTTGAAATTTGATACAATATTTTGGTGGTGGGACATTGTTTTTGAAAATTTCTCAATATTTTTCACTATTTCGAACGTGGTTTCGTGGCGCGGTTCGGAAACATTACTGGCTTGTTGCGCACACGGCACGGGTGAAGAATGGGGCGTCGGTGCTGCTGCTGCACAGGGGATCCAATCTGCGGTGGCAACCGCTCCGTCTTTAGGTTCTTCCGCTTCCATGTCGTGTCGATGTACTATGCAATCCTCCAAATGGCCGTTTTGCTCTTTGGCGGCGTCATGTTCTTCCTCCGCGTTCTCTTCCAACCCTCGACCGAGAACTTGGACGCCCAGTGGGCCGCGGTGCAGTCGCGACTGATGCAGTTCCTCGTCAAGCACGCGGTGAATGACATGCGTGCCCGGAACGCCTACAACCTCCGGGGCTTTGTCCAGCCGACGCCGCCGACGCGCGCTCGCCTCCAGGAGTCCCTCCCAACCCTCGTGTTTTATTTCTTTGCGTGGAAGATAACCGTCGCCATCCTCTACTGCACCATGGTACTTCCGTGGGCTTTTTGGAGGAATACGTCCTACGGCTGGGCCGGCGCGACAACCCTCTACTTTCTCTTCCTCGTCGGGCTCACATATGCCCAAGATTTCCTCGTCGAAAAAGCTCTCGTCCCGCTCTTCCGTGCCAATGAACAGGACTCGCTCGGCATCCCCGCGACCGCCGCACCCCAGGACACGCACTTTACGACGTTGGCGACCTCTCGCGGCGACGACGATTGTAGCCTCGTGGTGCCGTTGGACCCGGCGCTCTACTGCATCCCCGTGCCCGTGGCGCCATATGTATCAGGGTTTTCCAACGTGCCGAGTTCGGTTGTGATCAACCTGCCGAATGCGCCGCCCGCGCCGTACATGATGCTGCCGTCCAAGGAGTCCATGGAGGATATCGAAGACAAGCATCCCACTGGAATGTCGACACCGACCAAACGACCGCCGCCATCAACCCATCAAACCCAAGCCATATTCCCACACGCAGGGCCTCAGGATACCCCGATCTTGCACCAAGAGGTGGTCTTCCAGATGCACTCGCCAACGGCCCCGCCCAACGACAATTTGATGTCGATTGACGACCCCGACGAACGCAAGAAGGCGCCAGTCTCGACCTCCCAGCAGCATGCCTACGACGCCTTTGATGAGATCCCATCTTCGTCGTCGTCTTTGCCCAATGGCGCCGTCCGTGGCCTCTCTGGCCAGACGCCGTCGATGGACGGGTGGTTGTCGCCGAGGAATGACTACGAACCGGTGGATTATGGCATCCTCTCACCCCGCACTAGCGCCGCCGCCGCCACCGTGACGAGTCAAGCATTTGAACAAAGTCAAGTCTTTCGTAGTACCATGCTGCGTCCTGACATCCAAGACGACAAGCAAGACGCGGTCCACTTTTTAGCCTATGCGCCCCCGACCGTGGCTGTCGAAATGGACTTTACCTTTGCCATTTGGGCCTTCTTGGTCAATCAGCGCGAAGACATGCACGACCAAGCAAAAGCCGAAAGCACCGCTGTGCGACAGTTGTCTCGCGAAGTGCTCCTGCCGATGCGCCGCGGGGCCATGGCTCATGTCCGATTGGAAGTGCCAGATGGGTTTGAAGTGCTCGACGACCCCGTCAAGGCCTTCAGTTGGACGGGCGACATCACGAGTGTCAAGTACCACGTGCAGTGCACTTCAAGTGCGCCGCCAGGCCAAGTGCTCTTCCAAGCCACGATTGTTGTCGGAGCCAAAGTCATGACGCTTAAATCGTATGTCTTTGTCAGCCCAACAGCTATGGCATTGGAGTCTGAGATGGCTGAATTGTCCTGCGAGCTCGAAATGCTGCCTGAGACATTTGAAGAAATCCCGTACCACGATTTGGACTTTAAAGAATTGGTCGGTCGAGGCAATTTTGGGGATGCGTACAGAGCAGAGTACAACGGAAAAGATGTACGTTGTTGAAGCGCATCGGAATTAGATGTACTCATCTGAAATGCCTAGGTCGTGGTGAAAACCATTCGCGCCCAGCATTTCGGTGACACGAACGATGAGATTGTTCGGGAATTCCGCCACGAAGCGGCCGTGCTCAACATGTTTGGCCACCACCCCAACATCGTCCCATTTGTCGGTGCGTCTACAGATTTGACCCAACCCTTGGCCCTCGTGACGGAATATGTACCCGACGGCAGCCTCGAATCGAAATTGGGTGGTCCAACTCAACTGCTCAGCCTTGG
>VJMH01005522.1:0-16625 GCA_009835185.1 Aphanomyces stellatus | reverse complement strand
ATAATAAACTTGCGCTCGTCTTACTTGGCCCTCGTCCAAATATGGCAATTTCTCTTCTTGTCGTCACCATGTGTTTAGGCGTTGGTCCAGGCGTCGGGCTTTATCGACATTGCTCGCCTTGTAGTGGGGCTGCATCTGAATGCGCTAGTGCTCCGCGTGGCGCATGAACTCTATGTTTCTGTATTCATCGTTCGCATCGTCAGTTCTAGCTCATCTTTATTCAATTCATTTCAGTTCATTATATTTGTGTCCCGACCGACAGGTAGTGCTGAGCAGAACAATGACACTGAAAAATAAAACTTTCAGAATCATTGTGAAGTTAACTCATTCAGAACGCCATTTTTTCGGATATGCTGACGCTGTTTTGTGTCGTTGTTGGCGAAGGAGTTCCTTTCTCCGTGAAGATTGATGCAGAAAAGACTGTGTCAGAACTCAAGACGTTAATCAAGAAGGAAAACGAAAACACAATTACTTGTGATGCGGATCTCCTGGATCTTTATCTGGCGAAGATGGGCGATGCGTGGTTGAATACTGCTGACGCTATAAATGTGACGCTTGACGAAGATGGAAAACTCTCTTCCTTTGACGTGAAGGATCCAACGTTTTCGATAACGAACCGCAAACACTTTGGAGCGAATTTTGAACGCAAAGAGGGGGATATTCACGTTTTGGTGGTCATCGCCGCGCAAGGTGCAGTCAATGCTGGCCTCAACACCTTTACAAGAACCTCTCAATTGGAATTTCAAGATGCTGTCCTCAGGGGAATTCGAGGGATTCGAAACAAAGTGGCGGTTCTTGAAGACAGGTTACCCCACAAATCGGAAAAGTCCTTGACCGATGGAGCTTTGGGTCAGACTGTGATTGCCAAATTGGAAACTGACGAATTAATCAAGGATTTTGCACCAGCACATGGTGAAGAAGCATTTTGGTCGCCATTGATACAAAAGCAAGCCAATACCATCGAAAGTGAAGTTGAATTTGACGCCTTTATTACTCCTTTTTTCGACCTGACGTTAGTGGTATGGTGTTTGTGAATAGTGAGAGATATCAGTGGTTGCCTCAGTCAAAAATTGTTTCCAAGGACACAGACCTAAAACCGGATGGTTTTGCCACCCATGCGGGAATTTATCTTGCTAAGAACGTGCCAAACGATGGAGTGGATCGCCATGCAAATTTTCGATTTGGAGTGGCAATCAAAGATTTATTTGACTGCGTCACTGTGTTTGAAAGCAAAGTCAAAGATATTTCTGCGGCTTCGTTTGGTCAAACGGCGCGTTATCTCCAGAATCGTTTCCCCAAGGCTTCAGCAAGCGCTATTCTTTTTAATCGCAGCTCCTTTTGGTTGATCAGATCAAGAGTCAGACTGCGGTTATTGTCAAAGTTGTCAAAGCGAAATGGATTGACTGTGGATCGAAATCATTGTTTCAGAATTTTATTACTTCCAACATGTCTCCGTGGGTGACGCGTTTGACCGATGCTTGCTTAAAACTTAAGGTTCATGTGGTGGAAGGCGATGCGTATCTCGGCTGTGGTGCTCGTGATCGCGTCTTCAGTGGGGCAATGCATTGATATTCCTGGCGGCGCTGCATTATTGATGGCTCCTGTTGGAAAGTCTCTGCCTCGCACAACGGTCCGATCTGAAGTCAAGAAACTCTTCGTTTTTTTGTGGCATCTCCACGCAGAGAACCTGGTCCATGGAGATCCTCGCGTGCCAAATGTAATGCTCGACGGAGAAAAGCCGCTCTGGATTGATTTCGTGAACATGGGGAAAGCTAGCCCCAATTTGCGAAAGTTGGATGCTGAAATTCTGACGCGGTCCATCCTTCATGTTTCTCGGGAGATGGACTTGGGTCACGAAATGGAGAATTCGCTCAAAGAGTATGGCACAAACTCATCACTTGAGAACATCAATGTTCTGGCCAATGAAGTCTGCCAATTTTTGAATTTACCAAACTAGTAATGGCAGGAATTAATTTAGTACTACACAATACCGTGGCCTGTCGTTGTACAATCTCGGACCAAAAGGTTTCTTCGTCACGTAATGATACAAACTCACTCATCAATCTTCGCTGCATCAACGTATCTATCACATCGTAACCAATTCAACCATCGGTGCGATCGGTAGTGGGTTTGTAACGTAAGGCGACGTTTGTAGCGGATTGCAACCGAAATATTTGTTTTTCCTTGTTGAAGTTCTCGAAGTTCTTGTCTTACAGCATATTGGAATCCCCATAACTGAGTTTGAGATATCCATGGACTTGGTGGGGCGATGACCACCAAAACGTGAATATCCCCCTCTTTGCGTTCAAAATTCGCTCCAAAGTGTTTGCGGTTCGTTATCGAAAACGTTGGATCCTTCACGTCAAAGGAAGAGAGTTTTCCATCTTCGTCAAGCGTCACATTTATAGCGTCAGCAGTATTCAACCACGCATCGCCCATCTTCGCCAGATAAAGATCCAGGAGATCCGCATCACAAGTAATTGTGTTTTCGTTTTCCTTCTTGATTAACGTCTTGAGTTCTGACACAGTCTTTTCTGCATCAATCTTCACGGAGAAAGGAACTCCTTCGCCAACAACGACACAAAACAGCGTCAGCATATCCGAAAAAATGGCGTTCTGAATGAGTTAACTTCACAATGATTCTGAAAGTTTTATTTTTCAGTGTCATTGTTCTGCTCAGCACTACCTGTCGGTCGGGACACAAATATAATGAACTGAAATGAATTGAATAAAGATGAGCTAGAACTGACGATGCGAACGATGAATACAGAAACATAGAGTTCATGCGCCACGCGGAGCACTAGCGCATTCAGATGCAGCCCCACTACAAGGCGAGCAATGTCGATAAAGCCCGACGCCTGGACCAACGCCTAAACACATGGTGACGACAAGAAGAGAAATTGCCATATTTGGACGAGGGCCAAGTAAGACGAGCGCAAGTTTATTATTTGCGTGCGTTTTTGGGGAGTTTCGAGTCTGGCGCGCGGAGGGCTTCCGTTCTTCCCGAGGGTGACTCATCGTGCATCGCTACATAGCCAGGGGTCAAGTGCATGCGGCTATATCGCTCGGAGAGGTAGGAACCCGCGCCGAAGCGCGAGCCATCGTTCGAATTGAACGAGTTGGCGACAAAAACCCGACGGGAAAAGGGTTCCGGGGCCGTGATTTTGGGGGCCATTTCGACGGCGACACGAGAGCGCTCGGTCGACTCGTTGGACATGGCCGACGATTGAGACGAGATGTTGGCTTTGGCTTTGCGGAGTTTGCTGAAGAGGACGGCCAAGAATGCCGCAAAGACGACCGCGATCACGATGCCGACAATCATAAAGACGCTCGAATTGACGGCAAGCGACGAGCTGCTGGTCGGCGACGGCGTCGACGACGAGGTGATATTCGGCATGGTGGCGTTGGTTCGGTTGGTCGTGGTGTTTGTGTTTGTGGGGATGGTTGTCGCGTTCAAAAGTGGGGCGGTCATATTGGGCAGCGCCATCGTCGAGGCGTTGGTCGACGAAGGAGGAGACGTCGAGATGGGGCTCGTTGAGGGGACGACAACGGAAACCTCCATGGACGTGGTAAATTGTTGTCCGTTGCTCCCAGCCGTGGCAAACACAGCGATCGTGTAAGCATCGGACGCAGTAAATGTAACCGACGCTTTCCCCCTGGCGAACGTCGAATTGATCGATTCGGTCGTGGACGGCACCGACACAAAGTCACTCGACCCGGGGATGCATTGGGTTTTAGTGGAATCGCAGACGGCAACAGACGCACTTCCGAGGGTAATCGGGTCTCCGTAAAGACTACGAATGCTCCACGCAATGGTGCTCGTGTTGCTGGTGATGGTGGTCACGGGCTGAACAAAATCCAGCTGCATGCTGCATTCATTGCCAGGGCTCCAATTCGTGCCACCAGCCGACTTGCACTTCGTGATCGAGGCTACAAGACGCTCACGGCGTGCAAAGGATAGAGAATGTACCTGCTGAGGCCAAAGCGCTGCATATCAAGACGAGTGTGACTGGCAAGGGATGCATGGCGGTGCGACGGGGTCAAGTGAGTTTTGATGTCGCGCCTCCACTTCGCAAATTGATAAGAGCTAGCATATGTCAGCACTCTCATGCGCCCAATTCACACGAGCGACCCGAGAATCCACGCAAAAGCTGGTAGAATATGAGCACCGCGACCAACATACGTTTTGGGGTGCGGCATGGAGACGACATTTCAAATTTGATTTTGTAGTCCAGCATACCCACATCAAGTCTAATTTGTTCATCATCTATTCAACATAAAACAATTTCATTTAAAGAGGACACCTCAAATTGCGTCTTTTGCCCGTCGATTCTTCAGAATTCACTTGACGGTGGGCGACGACCGACGGCAAGCGATTCTGCATGTTCATGCCGACATTGGCCGAGTCTTCCACTGACATGGCGTCATGTGTTGTGCGTTTCTGAGCGTGGATGAAACCGTCCTCGTTTGACGAAAGTAAAACGCCGACAGGACGGCGGGGAGGCGGCGATGTTCACGTCCTACCGCCGCACAGGCACAATCGTCAAGCAAATGGTCGTTTGTGGTGGAGATGTACAACCGTTCTAATGCGCCATGTAGTCGGATTTCGTCCAAGAGCAGAACCACGACCTTGAAAGCGACGTCCTCTGGTGGGAGCAGCGAATCAAAGTGATTCAGGAGTGGCTCAAGGCGAACCCGCTTCGAATTGGAGTCCCAAACGACGGCACCGTCGAGGTAGAGTAGTCGGTGGACGTGTGGCAACTGCATGTTCATAGACAATCACACAGCAGATTGCCCGCGGCGACAAACATGTCCATGTTCGCGTGAAGGCATGGAACCACATTGGTACAATTGATTGCAACGGCAACGTCGGCCAAAAGTCATTTCTGTAGTGGCCGAGTTGCATGGGATTCCCGGCGTCTGCGAAAAGTTCACGGGCGCCGCGGCGCCGTCCGTCGACGAAATTTCAAAATGCGTCAAATCCATTGCCGGCATGAAACCATGTCAAATTTATGTATCCATTACCTCGCGCAGACATTAACTTATCGCAAATACAATATACTTCGAAGTAGATGCCATTGAGGAGGTAGTAATTTTTGACGCCTTAATTACTCCATATTTCAACACGGCGCTGGAAAAGTATGGCATGGTGTTTGTCAACAGCGGATATGAGTGGTTGGCCCAAGATAGAGGAACAACATATCTCAAACCGAATGGATTTGCGACCTCCCCGGGGATGTATTATGTCAAGAATATGCCAGATGATGGAGTGCCTCGCCCGCCTACGTGTCGATTTGGTGGTGCAGGCAAAGGTTTGTTTGATTGCCTAATTCTCTTTGACGGCAAGCTCGATATTACACCTGCTGGATATGGCCGTGTTGTACGTTATCTGCAGAATCTAAATCCCGATGATTTCGCATTCGCTATATTATTTGATCGCCGCACATTTTGGTTGATACAAAGCGTCAAGACTGCTATTTTCAGCGTTGTGAAAGCAAAATGGGTTGATGGTGGATCGAAATCTTTGTTTGAAAAGGTTATTGAAGTCAACATGTTGCCGTGGGTGACAATTTTGTCAAATGCTTGCGCTTCGTTGGGGGTTGTCGTGGACGGTGATGCGTATCTCGGGCGTGGCGCTTTTGGCCTTGTCGTAAAGGCAACCAAAGTTTGGAGAGGTTTTCGCGTTGAAAATTGTTGCAGAACGAAATGTTGGCATTCTCCAGCAAGAGGC
Source organism: Aphanomyces stellatus (assembly GCA_009835185.1). Taxonomy (NCBI): domain Eukaryota; phylum Oomycota; class Saprolegniomycetes; order Saprolegniales; family Verrucalvaceae; genus Aphanomyces; species Aphanomyces stellatus. The sequence goes on along the minus strand of VJMH01005522.1, from coordinate 10,894 downwards.
GTGTGCCTTATCCATCGCCCATGACTCAGGTGTGACGGTTCACGTCATGGAGAATTACATGGAGGTTCCTGGTGGTGCGGCATTTTTGTTGTCACCGGTTGGGACATCTCTTCCTCGACCGACGACTCAATCCGATGTTGCAAACCTTTTTCAATTATTGTGGCAGCTCCACGCTGAGGGCTTCGTCCATGGCGACCCTCGAGTGCCGAACGTGATCGTTCATGGGGAAAAACTACTCTGGATTGATTTGATGGAATTGACAAAAGCAAATCCCACGTTGCGAAAGTTGGATGTCGAAATTCTCTCGAAGTTTATCCTCTTTATTTTTCCGGACGTGACAGAGGAGATTGAGCGCTTAATGGAGCTGATTTGGGAGTATAGTAATACCCCAACGCAAGAGAATATCAATCGCGTGGCCTTACAAGTCTTCGTTGAATTATCCAGCTTCGATATGAGTTAATAAAGCTGTTGCCTTTTCTACTTGGGATGTATATTTCAATGTGTAAGTCGCAAACGTGAAGTATTCAGTTTGCAGCCAATGTGGACCCTTATTTCATCCAAATCGGCGAGTTGTTCAAAGATACCACAGGAGCTGTATAAACTTCGTGGTAACAACTACAACATCACCACTCAAAGGTGATCGTGGTGTATTGTTGTGAAATATCGTTGTCGTCTCCATCACGATGTGCAAGTCGGCTGGCAGGTCAAATTGGAGCCCTGGCAATGAATGACTGCAGCATGCAACAGGGTTTCGTTCAGCCCGTGACCACCAGCTACAGCAACTCGAGCATCATTGCCTGGGGTATTTGTAGTCTTAACGGGGACCCAACTACCCCCGGAAGTGCGTCTGTCACCGTCTGCAATTCCACCAAAACTCAATGCATCCCTGGGTCGAGTGATGCCGTCTACGACTGAATATATCAATTTGACGTTCGTTTACTGCTTCCGATGCCTACACGATCGCAGTGTTTGCCACCGCTGTGAGCAAAGACAACAATTTACCGCTAAGTTGCGATGCACAATGAGCACCTGCGGGAAGAATGGACGCCCAGACATCGAAACATAGAAAAAACGCACAAAAAAGTACTTAAAAAAAGGAGCTATATTAGTCCTCGTCGAAATCGGGCAATTTCTTCTCGTCAAACTTGTTCAGGCGTTGTTCCAGGCGTCGGGCTTCTTCGACATTACCCGCTTTGTAGTGGAGCTGCATCTGAGTGCGCAGTTGCTCTTGGTGGCGCATGTTTTCGATTTTCTCTCTGTTCATCGTTTGCATCGTCAATTCCAACTCTATCTTCCTCTCTTCAAGCTTTCGACGTTGTACGTCTCTTCGAAGTTGCTCTTCGTCTTCCACGGCATCTGCCTTGCGCTTCTTCTTGCCTTTCTTGCTGAGCTTGCGCATCTCGTACTTTTCCACGTCGTAGTATTTTTCATGAGGAAACGTGGCTGTATTGTAGTCCTCCATGTATTCCTTAAATAATTCCATTGCCTCCCATTTTGGCCCATTGAAATCCGCGATCTACGGAGACGGATCAAACGATCGACGGACTGAACAGCTGACGAACCTTCTTCACTTCTCGCAGCCAAACATTAAAGGATACAGACTTGGCGTGGAAATCGGATTCCCGAATGATGCCATATTTTCCATACTCATTTTGATTCACCGCCAATGACTTCTTGTCCTTGTGTTTTTTGTGTTTCTTCTTGTGTTTTTTGCTCTTTTTTTCCTTGCGGTCCCTCTTCGACGACTTGGGGCTGGCTTCATCGTCGTCGGAGTTTACTACTTGCCACATGCGTGAACTTTTCTTCACCTTTGAGATTCTCCTTTCCCGGTCCGAATCAGAGTCTGTTCCGGAACGACTGCTGCAGCTCGGACTGCGAGCATTGGAGCTCATTTCACACCTCAGTTCCGCGTGGATGATGGAAGAAATCCGGATAAATATCCGGACAAAAAAAATATTGCCGCGAAAAGAAATCGATTTCCCTTGCAAAATGATTGATGCAAAGCGACTATTTCGTGTACTAAAGCTTCATGGGCTGACTCTCCACTCGGATGCCTTGAAGTTTCTCCTGAATGAGTTATCCACTCAACCTACTCTCAAGATTGAAGATGTTGTGTTTGCCATAAAAAATAGCATCGATCGCAGTAAACGTACGTTCGCCTACCGTCATTTCACTCACTCACCATTCACTCATTAATAGTCAAAACAAGTGTTGTGTCGCAAGATGCTTTGGAGAGCGCTTTGAACACTCTTCTTAGTGTCTCATCGGATAATGATTATCAGAGCATCCAAGTTTTCAGTGCGTTCGAACAACCACAGCTCAAGTTCCACCCGTCGACGAAAACGTACGAAGTTTCAGTTGATCCAACGAGGAAACTTCATGCTGCGTCTAAGCATCGCCTAAATATCTTTCGGGAAAGGTAACGCGCTTGATTTCTTTTACAATAGCTCTTCCATTCCTCCAGGTTTTCAGTTGTTGAACGTCGAGTGCGTCGACACAAAACGTTTTCCAAACCTGTTACAGCAACAATTGGGTCCGATGACTTCGTTGAGGTTGATAAATATGTTTTGTTGATGTTCTAAGACGGAGTAGCTTTGTAAAATCGAGTCACTATTGGGAGTCACTGGGACAAAAAGCGTCCTTGGTATGCTTGGTCAAGATGAACGAAAACGAGTGTATCTGGAAGACTTGACATCTCGAATCTTTGTAAATATAGAAGATGCGGTAAGGATTTCATTATATAGTTACATCTCAAGGTAATTGTTAGAAATTTACTAATGGCATATTTGGTGGAAACTGCATCGTGTTGGCGGAAGGCCAAGTAATCGACGACGTATTTCATGTTGATGTACGTGACGTATTACTGCATTTTCTCTCTTGAACGTTTGAAGACTATGGGTTTCCCACCTCCTGAACTTCGAAAAGATTCACTTGATGTCCTATCTGGCATTGACTCGATGGGAATTGAGGTATCAGCACAGGTGATGAATAATATTTGTTGAAAAACATTGAAATAACGGTTTTCCAGCAACTGGTTCAAATTGAACAATTGGAAGAAAGCAATAAAATTGATTCCTTTGTAATTTTATCGGACGTGCATTTGGATAACCCTGAAGTTATGAATCGATTGGAAACACTCTTCAGTGGATATGAACCATTTTGTCCGACTCTTTTTATATTTATCGGAAATTTTTCATCAATCCCTGTTGGATATGGACATGGTAACACACACTGGATACTGGTCCTTCTCTTATGGAAACGTAGGCGTCGAATCATTGAGCATATTAGATTTAAAACAAAATTTTGACGACTTGGCTACCTTGCTCCTCAAATATCCTCAACTAGTCGAGCATTCTCAATTTGTGTTCGTACCTGGCCCTAATGACCCTGGTGCACCCGACGTTCTTCCTCGCCATCCGGTTTAAAGTTTTATCCGACATTCGTTATCTCACATAATTTTGTAGCTTCCGAATATTTGTACTGAAGACTTTGTTCGTAAAATTCCTTCTGCAATAATGACCAGCAACCCTTGCCGGTATGCATGAATTGCCCGCGTAAATAATACTAGTCTAGAGTTCGATACTACACCAAAGATTTCGTTGTAATGCGCGATGATTTGCAGCAAAAGATGAGTCGAAGCTGCTTGACACCAATTTCAGCTGACGAAGTGCACATCAACGTGTCAAAACATGTAGAACACGAAGTTACTATACAGTGACTCACTATGCAATTATTTAGGTTGTCAAGACAATTATCGATCAAGGCCACTTATCCCCTCTACCACTCTCTGCTCGTCCAATTCACTGGGCATTTGATTCATCACTGCAAATATTTCCTCTGCCAAATGCGGTATTTTTTATTTGTTTGCACTCGTTTAAATGACAGGTACTCTTAGCTCATTATGGCTGACAAGTGCGAGCAATATCAAGTAACATATGCGGACGTTTCTGTGTTTCATCCCGGGCCATTCTATGTCGACTTCTCCTTTGTTTTGTACCACCCGTCCTCAAACACAACCGAAAGTTGTAAAATTGAGTAGTGACTTGTGTAGGATGGTCGTAGATAAATGTAGCAAATCACCATCAGCTACTTTTGACACAATGATGACATTCAATAGTTTGTTATCACCGTTAGTCCCAATATTGTTCTTAACACCATTGACTGAAACATATGAACATGGATGCGTAAGAAAGCAAAAAGCTCAACAAACTGCATCCAACTGCGCTAGTATATTGTACACCTCACAGTATATTGTACTCCTCACAATACATAATTCGAGAGCATAAACAAGGAATTCCACACTAATATTTCAATTACGATTAGTTGTAGGATAGAATTTTGACATAGCGTCTTTGACCATAGCATCTTGACAACGGAATACTTGGTTCAGCTCCTAAAATGACTTGATCCTAGAGAAATGTATTGATAATTCTACCCGCATAGAAGCCAGATCCCTGCCGAGACATCTCCGCAATCGTTCGGCCCACATGAAGATGGAAGGTTGCTCAAAGCAGTTTGGCACATTTAAAAACTCGTCAAAGAATTCCTGCCATAATTCGACCCGCCAGTATCTTTTCCATGAGTTTTTAACACGCCATTTCGTCGTCGACATATTTTTTTTCTCTCCATCATCCACTTTTTTCACTTCCATATATTGACCGAAGAGCAAGAGATGAATAATTCCGCAAATTCCAAACGTATCAATTTGCGTGGTCCAAGGGCGCCCACTTTGCATCTCGATGCACTTGAAACCATTTGCGTGGAAATCACCGCAAAATAAAATATCTGGTGGATATGTGCGCAGGTCAATTGCCCGCCCAAAGTCAATGAGGCAAACTCCAGAAGAGTCAAATACTTCGCTGGATTCTCCCATTGATATTCCTGGGACTAGAATCCAATTGTCTGGCTTTATATCTCCATGCAAGAACTGAGCAGCATGAACATGTCCGATTGCTTCAAGCATTTGCCACGCATATGATATTACAACAATTTCGGGAATGATTTTATTGTTCTGATCAGGTATGTTGGCTTAAGTACAGACAACCCAAGCGATCACAATTTTGTTACCTTTGAGTAGATGTTGACGAGGTCATGAAGGGTACCCTGATTGCCGCGCTGGAGAAATAATAGTGTAGCATTCTAAATCGAGTTTACTTCGGCATACGAGGCAATATTTGCACCTTGTAAACATGCAGGCACTCGACTTTCACGATCAATGAATGATGAGTCCTTTTACGGGATATCTTGACATTTCGTCTCTCAATTTCACATATTGCGTAGAGCTCCCAAGGCAAGTATTGCACTCCAGATTCATACTATTATGGTCAAATGGCTAACTTTATATCATACACACACTTACCTTTACTGCAAAGTTATGCGGTTTGGTCAATCGATTCAACTTGTATAATTTGGCATCATACACATTCGAGTAAGCTCCCGCACCCAAATGACCAGTAATCTCGCATCGTTCTGCATGGTTCAGATCAAATACTACTTGAGTTTTAAATTTTTTTGGACCATGCTTCAATGGAATTGGAAATTTTGTATCGAAGTCGTGGTTGTGCACGAATACAATATTGCTCATACTGCATAGTGCCGTGGCGACATGGTCAGATTGGATAACTTGAATTCGATGAAACTTCTCAAATGGATCAATTGAGTAAGGAGTTTGTTCTTCAATGGGCAGCTCAATTCCATTGAGTATACTGCTATGTGAAGTAGAAACAGTGAGTTTGTACGCATGTTAAGTAAAATAAATCGAATAAAATATATAAGGCATTATCATTAGATTGTTGGTTGCTACTTTATTCTCCATCCTTCAATCAAATCTGAGATGCATTAAAAATGTCTACCTTCCGGAGAAACTGAATCCAAGAATATCTTTGTACGTAACACGACGTGACTTCGAAGGGCCTGCCTCCTTGTGGGAAGGAGCTGTCGATTGGTTTCCACCAAGATTTTTTTTCAATGGACTCTCTTTTTGCTCTTCGACTTGTTCAGTGAAGTTTTCGTTAAACTGATTGTCAGGTACTCTGTCATCTGCTTCGCAATTTGAAGAAAATAGCAATTTGCGTACAATTGGTTCCTCAGTTTTTGGGACCCACACAGGCAGTGCAGATTTCGGTTGCTCTTGCGGACTTTGAAACATGTCGTTAATGTCATCGAGGGCTAGTTTCGTATTGATTGTAATATCCTCATTGCATGCTGCCTGAAGTTCGTTGAAACTGGCAGTATTGGATCGACATGGAGTTACTTCATCGGATGGATTCACAAGGAATGCATTTTGTTTTGTTTTGATACGATTGAGTGATAAAAACTTTTGTGCTCGAGCTTCTTCAAAGCACAACTCAGTCCCAGTAGTGTTACAGACGTTGTTTTGGCAGAAGCGAAATACTTCACAAGATTTTGGCTTGTGTTGACTTAAAGTAGCGTCATGTTCAACAGAACTGAATGTTCGCTTTTTAGACCTTCTTTCTTCATTGATCCCATCAACATATATGGGAACGGAAGACACTCCATTGTGTTGAGGAGCCGACCTACCTGTTGTTGCTTCTCGTCTTGGCCATGACGAATTTCGGCTGTTCGTTGTATTCGCAGTTTCAGGTTCAACACTGAATTGCATAGGTCGACCGTAGTCAGATTTCCCACGGTATTCGTCACGGCTTGTATTTGATGGATTTTGTTCAGTGTAAATAGTAAGCGATGCTCCAAGATTTTCTTGACGAATAGAGTTTGTGAGGTTTCCCAAAGGGATGGCATCATTCCCTTGAGCACTTTCGTTGTTTACTGTTCCAAAGTGATTTGCAGACCAATATGGGGCTTGGTAAGGATCAGAATGATCAGCATCTTCAGCTGAATGCAACCACTTTTGGCTGGCACGACGATTGAACTCGTCGTACTTTTTTTGCAAAACGTCTAAAGGTTCTGCTTTCCTACAGAGTTAGTAAGAAAATTGACGACAATCGACAAACTTAGGTGTCACATACTTTAGAAACCCTCGATTGTATATTGTTTCAGCGTCTTTAATTTTGCCACGTTTCTCAGAAAGGAAAGCCCACGCAATATAAAACAAGGCCAACTTGTCGCCAATTTTGCTCTTGTGGAGAAATTGAAATATTTCAAATGGTTTTTCCGCCTTGTCTGCCTATGGTTCAATAAAGTGGTATACTTGAGCACATACAGATAGTTCTTACGTATGTCACCCAAAGTTTCATGTAGCGAATGTCGTTTCTGTACCGGCGAGTACTCTCGAGAGCTTGAGTAGCTCGCTCCAACACCAAAATCATCTTGGTTGTATCGGACGGAAAATTTTCTTGGACCCACTTGTAGTATTCTAACCAATTCTTAATTGGGTCGTCACCTTTGTACGCTGAAATCTTGTCGTTGAGTTCTCTGAAACAAGTGAGTAAGAATCGTTCAAACACAATGACGCATACTTCTCTGTCTGTTGGAGCATCGTTTCACGCTTGGATGAGTGACTTTGCGCAAGCGCAACATTTAGTTTTTCTACATTGCGGCCACGAGACAGAGGGACAACATTTTCCTTCGCCAATTCCCATGCAAATGCTTCCTCACTTGCCATGTCAAAAGCGCGATGATTCAAAATTTCAAATGTTGATTTTCTTGTGAATTTCTATACCTTTCTAAATTAATATTCATGCATTATAAATAAAATATGACGAGTTTTCTGCAACAATACAATCCAGAATTTGGGACGTCCAATTGATGATCTGACGGCCTATGCATGCCGTTAACCGTTTGGAAAGCATCGCCACACTCGAGCCCTCTACGCTCAGTGAATATTCAAGAAGTGACGTTACAGAAAATGAAAGTGACTCCTGTGCTCGATTCATTCCTGCGGAGTATTCTGTTGAAGGCGACTCAGCCTTGACAGCTCAATTGCCCATTGGTTTGGAACGCTGTTTACCCTTAACATCGTGCGTCGAACCAGCAGCTTCCACCAACAGGGTTAACGACATCATCGAAGTAACAACGAGGAGAAAAAATATACTTGCGTCTTGTTCAGCTGATCAAAATGAAAACGAACAACTACCCACTAACTTATCCTCTGAGTGTTCGTTGAAATCCGCGAACTCGTTGCCCATTGGCAATATTATAACCCACGAGGGTATGGGGGGTTCGGTAGAGTCTCCGCCTATTGTGAATCTGAAGGCAGAAAAGAAAAAGAGAATTCGGACCCACCCAATGGTTGTAAAAGTATCCGACAATGGGCGTGAGGTGTTGTGCAAGTGTGGGCGCGCTGTTCGACTGAATCCTCCATGGTATATCTTGAAGTATGAGCAACATTTGTCAAGCAGAAATTGCAAAGCTTCCAAGACCAAATCCAGCACGATCTCAGTGGAAGTATGTGGTCCAAACTCTGCACTTTCGAACGACACTCAAACTCAATGTACTTCAACACTGCAAGATAAACAAACCCCGGTGCAAGTGGAAGATCGTCCAAACTCCCCAAGTAAATTTCCGTCAATTAAACTATCCAGGTCTCAACATAGCATACAGAGAATTGACAATTCCGCAATTGTTTCTCCTTGCCCCGGTCTTCGTGGAAACGCCATTGCTGATTACGTGATATCCTCCCATCAAGTTACAGGTGGCAGCAGGCCGAGATATATTATTGCACAAGAGATGTTTCCGGTGCTGTTTCCAACATCAGGGAAATGCGAAATAAATAAACGTCTCAGCGTTATCGAAAGAAAAATGCTCCAAGATACAATTCAAAAAGAAGCAATGTGGTGGGTCGACAAAGATGCCGAAACAGTCCGAAGCTTTAAGTGTTCTGGCGCTGCTGAACTTCGAAACCAAGTTCGATTGCCATGTGAGAAGTGTTCAATGCTGAAGTCAATCCCTTCGTTCAGAACTGCATTAACTTCAAAAGGTCCAAAAACTAGCCAGAATAAAAAGTTCACCCCAAAATCCCTGTTATTTTCCACATTGGACTCACACATCCCATCGCATAAATTGGGCAAACAAATGGACGATTATTCGCGGGAACTGCGATCGTTGTTCAATAGTCACAAAGATGAAAGAAATCCTCACTATTTTTGGTTGCCAGTTGCTGAATTAGGTTTGGCAAAGAAATTTAACGACTACCCTGTAGTTCTTGGTTTGCTTCAATGGATGGTCACTTTAAGGGAAAAAGAGAGGCGGGGTGTTGGCCGTCAAAACATGCAGTATTCTGCATCGTTGAATGATTTCGTCTCGTCTTTAGCCGATATTTCCCATGACGCAAGTGAACTTTTTCAGAAACATTTTTGTCGCCACTTAAAGCGACATCGCGCGAAATCAAATCAAACACAACAAACCTCACTCATGGCATTGCTTGTTGCTTCGTCTGATCCAGAACAAGGTATGGGAGACTTACTTTTTGAAGGCGACAATGCTGAATCAAAATCTGGAACACTTCCCGCTGGAGGTGATCACGTCGATTTTGTTGATGCTGAAAGTGAGTCAAACGAAAGAGACATAATGTGGAAAATGCATGCTGAGCACAATCCAAAGGAAAATATTTCTTGTCCGGGGTTAATTCATGATCCTTACGTCGAATCTGCACTTCAAATTATTGGTGGCAGTCGACCACGTCATATTATTGCGAAGGAATTATTTCCCGATTTGTTTACCAACGGGAAAGTCACCATATCATCAACACTAACTTCGCACCAGCACCATTTACTATTGGACGCTGTACATGCGGAAGCAGTGTGGTGGATAGATAAAGCTGGAAAATGTGTGCGAAGTTTGAAATGCCTTGGTGTATGCGAGCGACAAGTGCATGCTTGTGAAAATTGTACATCTATTAACAGAAATCCTACATTTCGATCCGCAGTTAGTAAAGCTCGCCGGATACCTAAGAATGCAGAAAACATTCGTTTTATTCCCAACCAATTTACCAAAACGGATCCGTTAATGTATAAAGTTTCAAAAAATGCAACCCTGAGAAATATGGTGGTGAATTCGAAAGAATATGTTGAACAAACAACAGATGCTTCATTTTGGCTCAAGGTAGCTCGACATGGTATAATGGGTGAATTTCGCAGATATCCTGTACTCGAAGGTGTTTTTGAAAGTCTGGCTGACGTTAAAGACAAGGAGCGACGTGGTGTTGGAAAACAAAATACGACATATTCACCTGCGTTGGACGATTTCATGCGTCAATTGCTCTCAATATCATTGCCCGCCTTTGAATATTTCTCGGAAAAAATATGTGGACGTTCTTTAAGGTCCCAGACTCAAATGATGAAGCGAAAACACAATCAAGTTGTTGACCCCCTTTTGTTTATGTCACACAACACCGATATTCCAATGCCAATGCCAGCCATTTTGATGTACGAAAATAATGAGGACGAACGCTTACTGAACTTAAACGACGTCGGTTTAATTCATCACCAATCGAGCAATTTTGGACAAGAACTGTTAAATGGTGTTACAGACATTGATTCAACTGTTATGCATTTATAATAAAAGTATATGAATGTCAGTTGTGGGTAGGTTTTCGATGAAATTGTCTACTCCATGGTTGTAGCCACTTTGGATGGCAACGCATGTACCGAAGTAGTGTACTGAATGCCCTCGCCTTGCAGTTGGAGGAGTGCCGGCAGTTTCTAATCGTTGCCATTTCGAAAAACGAGGCGCAAATAGATACTCAGTGTTGTCCATTGTTCCTTCTTGAGGTGACCACCAAAAACCAACAACTTGACACCGATAGGTGTCACACTATGCCCACGTCGACTTGCCAATAAATGGTGGAGCCGTCCATACACACGGATTGGTACTCAAAACATCCTCAGCTTAATGCACATCGTACAAGCCATCGGATTCTCTTATCTAATGAAGAATAATAAATGTGTCATAAACAAAACGAGAAAACATCACCCAA
>VJMH01005521.1:0-25285 GCA_009835185.1 Aphanomyces stellatus | reverse complement strand
CCCGTGTCCGTGACGGTCGAAGCTGGCAACTCGGTGTGGCAAAACTACCAAGGGGGTGTCGTGACCCGATGTCCCGGGGCCCAATCCGACCACGCCGTCATTGCGGTCGGCTACGACGGCCAGTCCTACAAGGTGCGCAACTCGTGGGGTGCTGGCTGGGGCGAAGGTGGCTACATTCGCTTGCAGCAAGGTGTCGGTGACGTTGGCACGTGCAACGTTGTCAACTCTGTCTCGTACCCCCAGATCAACGTCAACCCTACCCCCACGCCAACGTCCAAGAACCCTTCGCCCTCGACCCCCAGCCCCCCAACGCCCAAGCCTTCCACGACCAAGCCCACGCCCAAGCCATCAACGCCTGTCCCTCAGCCTGGCTGTGGCAACTGTCATGGCTGCTACTACCCCGCCGGCAACCAATGCTTGATTGGTTGGACCCCCAGCGACTGTCAACTGTACAACTTGTACTATGGAACCGTCTGGTGCAACTAGGCGTATTCGACTAATCGCCCCCATCATCTCTGTCGGATTATCTGCTTGTTTAACGTTGATAAGCAGTGTGTTCATCACCCCAAACTGCAATATGTGTTTGTAATTTTGCGGATGGTGGTGAAATGCCAGATGACAATTTGCCCACGACGCAATGTGGTTGGCTGGAAATTGAACCGAAGTTCGAAGTATTTCGTCCAATCAAAATACGAACAGTTTCACTATAGCCAGTGAGCCATGCAGTTTCAGAATTGAAACGGCTCGTTCCCCATGAAGGCGGCGACGGTGGCAGCGGTGGTGGCTTGGTTGACATGCTGTGTCGACGCCGCGTGTGTCAATTTTTGCTCGGGCCACGGCTTTTGCAACACGTTTGACGTGTGTCAGTGCACCCAAGGCTATTTTGGCGGCGATTGTTCCCTCGGTGCGCAAATTACGCCATTGTGTCGTACTCATGTTGTTGTGGCAGTGCACTGCCCCCAAGGCAATGCATGGGGAGTGATCAGTGCGACCGACACGGCGCACCAAGTACAGTCATTGTCTTTGCTAGTGCATAATATCTAGTGTAGATGACCGAGTGTTCAGGGCGTGGGATTTGTGCTACGTCGTCGGGGACCTGCACGTGTCAAACTGGATTTAGTGGCGCCGCCTGTGAAACCAGTAAGCTGTCGAAGAAGCTTGTATTGACTTATCGGTGCGTAGTCGAATGCATCGATTCGTGTAGCGGGCGTGGCCGTTGTATCACAATGGAGCAGCTCGCGGCGACCTCTCTCGTCGCGAGTAACTTGAACGACGCGCCGCCATTTGCCTATTCGCCGTATGTGATGTGGGACGCCGACATGATTCAGGGTTGTTTGTGCGACGATGGATACACGAGCAACACGTGCTTGATCAGTACGACTGTGTTGGATACGTCGAATAGATGGCCAACGCGCGTCTTAGGCAAGTGCCACACGGGTGTAGATCCCCTCTCGGTCAACCAAACCGAAGAAGTGCAACTCATTTCGTGCACAGCGTCGTACTTGCAGCACACCATCACGCTCAATTACGACACCCCGCCCACCGCAGGTACAATGTATTCGTGGCAAAGCCATTTTCCTTGTTTGATATGATTATTAGGCACGTTTGTGCTCCAATTTGGACTCCAACAAACCACGCCCATCAATTTCAACGCCCCCGCGGCCAATGCGGGCGGAGCTTCCATGAAGGAAATGCTGCAAACATTGACTACGATTCCATCGGTAGACAATACAAAATGAGGTTTTAGCCCGTCAACCACGCCTGAGTAGGTCACCGTCTCGACACGCAACGCGGCTGGCGCATCCTTTTGGGACGTGACGTTTCCCCCCACCGCGCTCGAACAACACCGTTTTCGGCCCCAATGGAGGTCCGTGGAGCGTGGCAACACAAGGCGGTACAACCTCATGCGTAGGGTCGTGGAAGTCCAAACATTCTTCTGCGCCGCCGACAGTGGGTTTCTCACGCTCCAGTACAACAAGTACTTGTTTGGAAACATTCCGTACTCGGCACTCGCATCGGACTTGGTCGCCAAGTTGCAAACGTACTGGAAGATTGGGACGGTCCAAGTCACATATAGCCAAGGCACAACGTTATGTCAAGCCGCGGGAAACCAGGTTTCGGATCGCATTCAGAGTGTACACGCGACGATGTGTATAGGTCACCATTGCGTTTACGCTCATGTACGACCGGAATTTCATTGGGGACTTGCCGGAGTTGATTATTGACACGACCAACCAAGCCCAGCGAAATGGACTCTACCTAGGCGGGCTGGCACCGGTACGACGGCAACGGTGTCTAAAATTGAAGTTGCGTGTTTGTGTAGGTGGTGGATGCCGTGGCGACCGAAGTTGTCAAAGGGTTGGATACATGCAACCAAGTGGAAGTGCAGAGTTTTGTGTGTGGTGCCATGTCTGGCTATTTTACCATGACTTTTCAAGGTTCCATCAAGAGTCTACCCATGTCTGACAAGTTGCCGTGTAGGAACCACCTTGAGTAACATTCCCTTCTCCATCGCCGCTGCCGATTTGCGCACAAGTATGCTCAGCACATTTACGACGTTGCTCGATATTGACGTGCGACAAACCTAGTGTGATTCTCTCACGTATTTGTAGGTATCGTATTCGAGTGGTGCTACGATGGTCTGTGATCCGATTGGCCAAGGCACAACGACTACGATTGCATTTGTCATTGCAACGACCTTGGGGTACGTCGGTCACGACATCCATCCATAAAATACTTATTTCAAACAGGCCTAACGGAAATGGCGACCTCGGAGCCATCACCACCGACATCAACAATGGCGGTGTCAATGGTACGTGCTTTGTCAAATGTCGTCCCACGTTTTCGTAGGCCTTGCCCACGCGTCGCCCAATTTGCTCCAATTGACGGCCACAGCCGTTGAAGTCGTCAAAGGCATGCGATGTGTTCCGCTTAGCTCGACATTTGTGGCCAATCCAACCAGACAAATCACATCCACTGTGGTGAATGGCGGAGGCGGCTTCATTGTTGGATTCAGAGGCCAGAGCACTCGGATGATTTCTGCCACCGCCAGCGCTGCTCAAGTGACTGCAGCGCTTTTGGTACCAATATCAGCCAATTTGTAGTGCTTGTTGACGCATGGTAGACCATGTCTGCCATCACAAACATCACAGTCACGTTTACCACTGGCGAGGCTTGCGCGACCCCACCCAATGTCATTCGGCTTAATTTTACGCAAGAATTCGGCAAGTACGTGACACGCATCTGCCATTATTAGTCCTCTATTTTGGTTTGCATAGTTTACCGACCGTGACTGTAAATCCGCAAGGCACCCCCGCGATGCTGCAAGTGTTTTCAAGTGGGGCGGTTGAACCCACGACGTTGCTTGCATCCTTTGACGGCACAAAAGATAACATGGAGTGTTCGGGCCGTGGCGACTGTAACTTTGGCAATGGCGGCTATTGTCAATGCTATACGGGGTGCGTGTATTGTTCCCACACAACATTGCGTCATCGTTGTTGCTCTCAGATATGTCGCAAGCAACGGTCGAAATCTACCTGCGACAAGAGCGATCCATCGCGATGACTGCGGGGCGATGAGTGCAACCATATCGAGCTGCCCTGGCGATGTTCCTTGCAGGTGACTTTGAAGTCATCCACGCGCTGCAACGCCAAGTCGTAGTGGTCACGGCGTGTGTTCGAGCGGCCCCCAATACAAATGCACATGTGCTGTCGGGTGGAGAAGCGGCGATTGCTCCCAACGTCGGTCCATGATGACACGCCAATCTTGGACGACAACCTTGTGTCTGTGTAGGCGTATGTCCGTTTGGTCTTTCGTGGTTTTCATACCCGCTGGCCAACAACGTTGCCCACCGGAACATGGCGGAATGTTCCAATGCTGGTCAATGCGATCGCACAACTGCACTGTGTATGTGTTCGGCCCCGTACACTGGTCCAGCCTGCGAATATAGTACATCAAACACGTCATTTCGTTGCCTCACATTTTGTGTAGTGACGTGTGCTGGTGTTTCAACACAGTGTTCTGGCCACGGTCGTTGTTTGACCTTGAACGAGTTGGCCCCGTTTGTGACAGTCAATGGCGTACGCCATTTACCTTGTCGGCTGTTTTTAATCTTTTTGGCAAGGTATTGGGTGGCTTTACATTTGGGTCGGACCCAAACAACCCGTACACGTGGGAGGCCAACAAGATTCAGTCGTGTCTCTGTGATCCACCATTCTACGGCCACGATTGTTCGTTGGGTATACCATTGAAAATGACTTGCACCACTCGGGTTTACATCGTGCTAAAATTTGCACGGCATAGTTGACTGCCCCCACGGTGACGACCCCAATACGTATTTGGACATGCAAGAAGTTCAACACATCCAGTGCCTTGCGACGGGCGGCACGTTTACAATAACGTTTCGTCAGCAAACGACGGGTCCGATCCCGTGGAACGCCAACCTTGCCACCGGTACTTTTGGCTGTTGGCTTTCGTGACGTCACGATTGTCCTAGTTCAACAAGCCCTGCAATCCCTCCCGACCATCCAACAAGTGGGTCTCGTCTTCAGTGGGAGCAGCACGACTCAAGCCTGCGCTGCGACGGGCTCGGGCGTTTTCACCGCCGTCACTTTTATCTACGAGCTTGGCGCCTTGCCATGCCTCCAAGTGGACAAAAGCTTGCTGGAAAACTCCGTCGCCAGTGACGGCACCCCAGGCACAGGTACGTTCGTGCTGTCGAAACACAGGATTGTTCATTCGGAAACTAGGATCGCTGAGTGTCATTTGCGGTGGCGCAACGGTGTCGGGTCGGGTGTCTATCGTCGGCACGCGTGAAAACGCAGTGTGTTCAAACCACGGCGTCTGTGATACCCAGCTCGGCATTTGCAATTGCCATCCCTATTATGCGAGCAGCGACGGTCTGGGAAATCCAGGCACACGTGGCGACTGTGGTTACCGCACCCTCTTGGCCAAGAGCGGCGATAGCGCACCGTAGTTTCGAGGAAAATATGTATCTTTGTTTTTCAAACGCACTATGTTGAATTCACAGCCGCACGCACGTGGCTTAAAATATAGCAGTAATTACATGCACAAATCTCTCACTTTAGTCAGACTTTTATCGGGTTAGTCTACAGTGCAACTAGTCATTCACGCTGCTGACTGATGAAGACCAAAAGAATCTTGGTGTTTGTTCCGTTGGAGGCAGTTTTTCTGCGCGGTTTTGTCGGTTTGACTGAAATCTCGATGCTTTCTTTTTCTTGGGTTGGTTGATGGTAGACGACTCGAAAGCGCGAGCCCATTTTTGCATGTCCGTGCTCGAGAGTGCGTTGAGTTCGAGGCTGTGCTGGCCAATTTGAATTTCAATTCGCCAGCCACTCGTGAGGCGGCGGCCAGCCAAGATTGCATTGGATGGCGCCATTTGAATCGTAGTTGTGGGAGATGGCAAGGCCATTTCGCACGTGAGCGTGTGTCTGTTAGCAGTGTAGAAGCGAAGCGTTTGGTTGGAGAGAAGCTGGGTGTAACACATTTTCCACTGCGCTGCACAGCCAAAGCGTCGCTCATTCTCTGCGAAGCCCTTTGCAAACAGCAAGCCACCACGAAGAATGGTCGTCACTGTATCCTGTGGTTGTGTAGAGCATGGCACCTGCGATACCATCGAAGATTGCCAACGGAAATTGAACACTGACGGACCTCCCACTGACTGCTGACCCCGCTGTGCTGTTACACTACGAACGAGATCGGCACCGAGGCACGCGGGATCGCATCCGACCATGCTGTTTGCAAGTGTTTGTCCTGCATCACATTGTTGCTGTTTGAACATCTCATTCGTTCCTGTTGGCCAGTGCGGCAATTTTTTATGTCCTCGTGAGTGCGTTTCATGGCGAACTGCAGAGTGGGATATTCATTCCGAAATGTCAAACAGATTCTACACAGAAGCCGTTGTATCATGTTTGGAAGGATTCAATTGCCGATCCGGTGGACTTTGGATCCTTCACGCTCAAAAAGCAAAGTCCTGAATGAAAATATGGCGCTTGCAAATATCAGCCTTTTGTGCGACCACTGTTTGAGCCGTTTGAGTGGCATGACCTTGCCAGTTGACAACGGCCCATGTCGCACTTTGCACAATCTATTTCCGGGTGCAGCGGTCCAATCCGCGTCGACGTTGGCCATCACGCTCCACCAATCACAAACGAAACACTTGTTCTGATGGCACGACCTCCGACGCAGCGATCCACGGCTGTCGCCTCGCGGCTCGCGCTGCATCTCCTCGGCAATCATGCGCTTGTGGGTCTCGTCTTCAGCTTCCAGCCTGGCATTCCTGGCTCGTACGTCGCTTTCGTCCGTTCGCTGCTCGACCGTCGCCCCGTGCCACCGCTCTTCATGGATGTGGCTGGCGCGTGGTTGGCCACGCACTCCATCGATGAGTTTCGGCGGTTCGCCCATCTCTGTCCACATCTACTCCTCGCGCCGTTGATGGACCAAGTCGCGTCCATGGGCCACCTCCCAGTCTTGCGTCTCCTCCACGACTTGGGCGCCCCATGCACGTCGGCCGCCATGAACCTCGCAGCCAAGCATGGCCACATGGACACGATCGTATTTTTGCACACACACCGCGTCGAAGGCTGCACAACAAGTGCCATGAATTGGGCTGCCGAGTTTGGCTACTTGGATGTCGTCGTCTTTCTGCACACGCACCGCCGCGAAGGCTGTACAAAGGCGGCGCTCACGCGGGCAGCGAAAGCTGGCCATCTCGACATTGTTCAGTTTCTAGACGTCCATCGGTCCGAAGGCGGGTACCGCGACATGTTGCATGGGGCGATCGCTGCTGGTCATGTGTCTGTCGTGGCTTACTTGACCAGCCACCGCCCGACGGAACCGTGCTCGCCCCTCGCGCTGGACGACGCCGCGCGCCATGGCCATCTCGACATGGTCGAGTTTCTCCACACCCATCGACAAGAGGGTATTTTAATTCAATATGAGTACACCACGTCAGTGTCTTGGTGTAGGATGCACAGCCCAAGCCCTCGTGGACGCGGCAGCCAATGGCCACGCCCACGTCGTTCGATTCCTCTTGGACAACAACATGCCGACGAATCAACCGACGCTGGCGCTCGTCGCAGTCGCGGCGTGTGCCCAACTGACAATGTTGCCCCTCTTACAACCAATCGTGGATGCTAAGGGGTGGAGGAAAGCCATCGAAGCGGCCCTCAAACACAGACACGAGAACGTCCTCTGGTGGATACAAGACCATGAGCCTGATGCTATTGAGAAATACCGAAAACGCGCACACGGTAAAGGCGAGCGGTCCGTGGTCATCGCGTTGAAAGGCATCCAAGACATGAAACGAACGCCACACGCGTTCGATGACAGTGGATGCAGACCACCATGTGGGGACGTCATTTGATGGTAGGCAGTTGTCGCCAATGTAATTGAACTTTCGGGGCTCCTCTATATTAGTTGCTGACAATGTTTTCGCCGAGGCAGGCAGGACTGTATTAGTCATGTTTGCTCGACAAGACTTGCTCGGGAACGACACAAAGAGGTCGACATTTCGCTTCTGACGTCGTTTTTCGACGAGCAAGGGCACGCTTTCGATGTGTTTGGAACCGACAGATAAAAATAGAAAGCAAAAGTAATTGCGCCGTACATTGCCATGCCCCGAGTCCACGCGCGAGACGGTTCGCCGACAGCTCGCCGTGTCCGCGTCAGTACAACGTCCCTGATATGGACCGTCGGCTTTGTGCTGAACTTGGTTCTTATGGTACGGTGGCTGCTTTGATCATTTTACTGATGGACCGTGTGATAGCCGTTCAAAGCATACATGAGCGAACCGCTTCCGTGGACCATTGAACCGCCCGCCCTCAACTACACACCGACTGACTCATTTGATGCGCTTTCGCGCACTGTGTTTGACTACTTGTCGTCCGAGTACAACAACAAGACACTGCCAGCGTCGACCATTTTTACACGGGATGTCACGACCAACACATATTTGCTTCGGTACACACTTGCACTGCCACTCGACGGCGAGCGAGCTTGTGCAACGTACATGTTTTCATTGCCAGGTCCGAGCATGGGTCAAATATTTGGCCTGACACGACGTGCTAGGCAGTGCTGCGTACTCGCAAGGCGTGTCCACATTTGTTTGCGACTTTCTGGCCCAAAACACGACGGCGAGAATGGCCCAAACTCGATATCACTGCCAAATCGACACTGTGGCTGCTTGGAGCGTTGGCGTGTGTTGCACGTGGATGGAAGAAATGTCCGAGTTGGGTGCCGACACGTTTGAGGTGTACCACAGCTCGTTGTCGTTTGAATCGCATCAAGTCAGCTTGGCAAAGTTTATGTCCCGCGCTTGCCTTTCCTTGTTTGTACTCTATATTCTCTGGCACCGATACTACCGTCTGTATCAACCATTGCTTTACAATTTGAGGACAATTGGCTTGAACGACGACGCCAATCGATATGTTGTGCATATGGGCGACCCGACGTGGCTCATTCTCAGCCATCCATTTGTCTCGTTGGCCATGGTCGTGGACATTCTCATCAACAGTCTCTACGGCGGGACAGCCGTGTTTCGAACGAGTCAATTGGACGACATGTTTCAATTTTTCCTCGGCGGCTTGTACGGGTCACGGATGGTATGACACATCGTTCGTATTCCCTTTTTGATGGGTCATTAGGTCTGGGCAGCGTATATGGCCATGCGCTACTTGAACCCATTGATCGAACGCATGAAATGGGAGCATCGTTTTCAACCCGTGGACGCCGGGCTCATGGCAATCACAGCGTCGGTGTATGCGGGGCCGCTGCTGTATCTTGTTTCGCGTACGTCCATCAATTGGGTGTTTCAATGGACAGGCTCGTTGGTCGTGCCTCCCGCGACCGCAGCGCAATACTACCATACGGCTTCGTGTACGATATTGTGCATTGTTGTACTCTCTCTGACGCAAACAATCGACTGTAGCGATCCTACTCATTTTGTGCACCATGGCGTGTGTCCCCGTCGTCCATTCGCTCACGTTGCAGTGGGCGCAAAGTTGCTGCACACGTACGGCAGCCGTCGTTGTGCTCAGTCTAACAACGTTGTTGTAGACCACAAAACACGAAATTACTCCCACACGGACTTCAACGACTGGAAACAACGATTCATGTTTCGATGCCTGCGCCGGCAGTGGCACGAATGTGCCGTCGTCGACGGGGGCGTGTTATACTACCTCTTTGATGCAAATCCCCGGTACAAGAAATTTCCCCTCTTTAGCCCCCGCGGCGCCGACTGCTTTGTTTCATGCCTTAACGCCGCCGGTGTCGTCCAACGTCAAGTGCGGTTGAGTCTGATCTTCGCGTTGGACATGCATACGAAAGACCCTACGTCGGCTACCTGTCCAACAGCCCGCGCGGTGTGTGTGATTGGCGACCGCGTTTGTGATGAGACAAAGAATGCACTGCCGTCAGACAAATGTATTCATCTCGGTGCGAATGGTTGTCTGTGGATCTGATACAGCGAAAACGTGCGATCGAGAAAAGTGTGTCCAAGAAAACAGGCCCTTGGATGTCATACTTATTGCGATCGCGTCGATCCATCTTAGCACGATTGAACTATGATGGTTGTCAAACGCCCCACTATGTCCCGCGCAATCGAAAGTGTACAGCTTTGAATGGACTTATGAGTGAGTGATTTTACGATTCAAATGGAAGGATGACATCTCATTTATATAAACTGAATTAGAGGGCCCTCGTTGCGACTGGAACAATATCGAATGGGACAATGCGTCCATCCGACTTTACTCGAACATGTCAAATAAAAAAGATGGGCGATGTCATCGCTGTCCACTGAAGCATGCCTGAAAGAATTATCTGCGTCGAGTTCGGAGCATAAGCAAGAAATGCATACCATACGCTGCCACTGGGCTCCAATCCAGGAACAGATAGTGCAATAATAATCAAGGATTTTCAGTAAACCACAGCAACACAATTCTTGTAGCAATTGGTGTCACGTGGGTACCAACTCGATGCCAAAATGCTTACAGCAACGATTCTTCAAGATGCTTGAAAGCAACTAAATTCAAAGACTACATTTTATTTAGCCCGTTCGCTCAAAAGCAGTCGAATCATTCCAGTGCGACCTTCATTTTCGGTTTGCAGCAAACACGCCATGCCAAATCGACTGTTCAACACGTCGTTGGCAGCCTCTCGGTCCATCACAGACAGGAACCACTGGACGACGTCGGTGCGATTTCGATCCATCGCCTCCATCAAACATTCCTCGTCAATGTCCATCTGTTTTTCTGGCGGAATCCGTTGTCGCCATTGGGCGAGCTCGACACGGCTTGCAATGCTCTCGTCAACGTCAACGAACCTTTGTTTCGCACGCGGTGGCGACGCTGAATGCCCGTCTCTTGCTCTCTTGGTTTGTTGCCAGGATTGGCGCCAGGAATCGCACGACCGCAGTGTGGTTGGCCATGATGGCAACACAGAGGCAGTCTTCAACGACAGAGGACCATGCATTTGGGTCCCATGCCTTGGTCGTGGGACACCACACAGTCAAGAGCCACTCAAGGGCGTCGGCGTGACCGTGTGCGCCGCCTGGACCAAGGCGGTTCTGTCGAGTCGAGGTGCCACGGCGTCGACGAGGCACAGACCAGTCAAGTGCGCGTCCACAGTTTGGGCAAAGTGTAAATGCCCGCCAGCGACAGCTAATCTGATGGCGTCAACCAACCACGGCACTCTGCACCCTCGTGTGATAGAACAAACGCCACAGCAGCCACGTTCCCGTGCTGGGGAAGGCAATGGAGCAGCATTTCGTCGGCAAATGGCATGACCACAGGATGTTGTTCAAACAACGTCGCAGCCATGTCGACGTGGTCCAATTCAAGGGCATGTTGGATGGCTGATTGCGGGCAGCCAGCGTAGTCGACCTTCGATGAGCCAGTCGAGCATGACGACTTGGTGCTTGGCAACAGCAACTTGGAAAGGTTCGTGGGCCACGTGGAGCGTCGTTGCAAAGGTGTGGTCGCACGGCGAGAAGATACACACTGATATCGTGGCGTCCGTAAAAGACGTCGTGTGCCAAGACAAGCGGCCAGACGGCTGGGACGCAGTCGACCAAATAAGCCAGCCGTGCGTGGCCGTGCGTCGTCACGTACGTGGTAAGGATGGCATCGATCGTGGTAAATGTGGTTTGGATTATGTTGTTGGAATGGGCGACGGATGCGGGTCGATGGATAGCATACGCGAGGTCGCAAAATGGTTGCATGTCGAGGCAAAGACCTGACTGGAATGCCGCCAGCGTTCGCAACAAATCACGCGATGTTAGTACGACTGCATGATGAAGGCAAATTCAAGGCTGGTACGAGAATGAAATAATTTCCGCCGCCTCCAACTGCAGGAAATTTGTCGGCCGCAGCGATCGCCACGTAGAACGGTTGTTGAAACAATCGTTGGATTTGACCACTGTCGTCGGATCGTAAGGTCACCAAGGCTCGCTGTTCTAGCTGACAGGTCTCGGAAAGGTTGTGTATGGTACTGCCAATATTCCAAGGACCATTTGTCTATGAAGAGCAACCGACATGGTCGGTCCCATGAGAGAGAATTCAATGATCCAACGCGTTCGCTTGTAGATTCAGGTTGCACACGAACTCAATTGTTCGTCGGAGGTCAATGATTTCTTGCTCGGACTGAATGTTTCGAGTAAAACCTTCATTCAGGCAATCAAACATGAGATATGTCGCGTGTCAAAGTCAACTCACTATCTGTTGTAAGGTACAGCTGTAGTTAGTCCATATTGTACTACCACTAATAATTTTGTAATCGTCGGAATCTGTGATCGTAAATGTAGTACCTCCTCTAGTATGTACTAGTATCTAGTAGTAAAGTGCATCTCAGTAAAATTACCCTGTTTCTTCACACTCCCACAGTTGTCGCACCGATCGTGAATGTCTTGATCGCCACTTTTCATTCTCGCCAAAAGATCAAACGACGCGATGGCATCCTCGTCGGTCGTCGTCTTATGGTCACCGGACTTGTTTCATGCGGTATCCCAGTACAAATTGGCTTTCCCTGGGAATTGTGCCACTCAGTCGCTTGGTTCGTCCTATCATCCCCGTGCCCACGCCATTGACCGCGTGTCCTTCAGCTGCACCCGCTTTGAGAGTTGGAATATCGAACCCCAATTTCGTGCATTGTACCTCCTTTTGACTCCGTGGCTGAAATTGTTTGGCTTCGCCCGCCTCGCGCGATTATTTAGAGATGACACACTATTTCGTTCACGCTGTTCTCGATTATGCTCTCTTTCACGGACGCGACGATATTGTCGAGTGGCTCCTTCAACGATATACGTACGGTGGGGCACTCATACATGTCCGGGTCGTTATTTCTTGGTGGTCATCCTTGGGGGCGATCGTCCAGTCAAGGCTCCGTTGATGCTGACCAAGGATCTGAATCGCCCTGTCAAAATGCCAGCATTTGGATGCGCCGCAACGTTGGCTGCGTACGCCAACGACGTCGAAACCATTCAATTTCTCGTGGAACATTACAATGTCCCGCCGACTCACATCCATGTCCTCGCGTGGTTGACATCATATGGCAATGCCGACACGTTGGCATGGTTGATTGCGCGAGCGCGCGCTGACGAAGTGGTTGGTAGCCATGGTCGGGAGCATCCTCGTGTTTGCTTGCACAGCCTGGACAACGTGGACATTCTTTGCTGGCTGGATCAGTCCCTCCACGACGGGGTATCGTCGTCGCTGCTGGATCGGCTCGACATTCGACAAGCGTATTTGTCTTCTGCATGAACTACGCCATCGAGGGCAGTCACATCAACATTGTCCGCCATCTTCTTGAAATTCTGCACACCGCGCCAACGCCATATGAGACGCCGCTCGGGATGGATATTGGAGCTTTCGTGGTTTCGGCCGCCGCAGCCAACGGTTCGCTCGAGTTGGTGCCAGTGCTCTCATCGACGCTGCCAAACATAAACGTGGCTTCGCACTTTCAATGGCTGCTCAGCATTTCTTTATGCAGAGCACATCTTGTGGCCAAAGCAATCGATCACGCTGCGATAAAAGTGATCGGCAACAAGGATTGTGTGACAATCCAGAGTTCCCTTGATGCCACAATTTCGTTCGAGGGTATTGCGCCTGGTGCATGACAATGGTGGCGTTGCCTGAATAACGTGTTCCAAATATTTGCTTCCACGATCACGTTCGTTCTTGGGATTGAAATTGCACTTGGAAGTTCCAGTATCGATTTCAAGATGTCTCTCTTTGATGGTACAATTTGGTTGGTCGTCGATGAGGTTTGCAACTCTCTCGAAGGTTTCTTGTGCGCGCAATTGGATGAAAGCTGTGGGCATGGAGTTGCGACGAAATGTGTTTCGATTTCAAGGCACTTTATCTTCCATTCACTCCATTCACAAACACAGTTTGCTGCAGTGTTACCTGAGGACGTATTCTTTTGTCTACGTCGCGCATGTAGCGTGTGAAACAGCAGACAAAAATAGCACACCCTCGACACGCCGCGGTGCATCCACATGACCAAAGTCTACGCCGAAGATGGGCCGTCCCTCGCGGCAGTTCCTCGCACAGTCCGAATTAGCACGCGGTCCTTGATCTACACTGTGGGGTTCATTCTGAATTTGGTTCTCATGGTACGTTGTTCGAAAGTGATTCCGTTCATTGGCTGCCACGTAGCCTTTCAAAGCGTACATGAGTGAGCCCCTGCCGTGGAATATTCAGTCGCCATTTCTCAACTACACGTCAACCGACTCGTTTGACTCGTTTACCAACAAGTCGGCCAGCTTTTTATCAGCGAAATACAACCACGCGACGTTGCCAGCGTCGACCATTTTTGCGCGGGACTTGACGGCCAACACGTACATTCTTCGCTACGCAATCCAACTCCCTCGCAACGGTGACAGCTCCTGCGCAAAGTACATGCAAGCATTTCCAGGTCCGTGCTTTCCCAGACACAAGTCGATGATTCAACCATGCACAGGGAGCGGGGCGTACTCGGAAGGCGTGGCCCGTTCTGTTTGCACCTTTGTCGCCCAAAATGCCACCGCTCGATTGGCCAGTGCCCAACTTGCTTGTCAGCACGACATGGTATCCGTATTTGGTGTCGCCGTGTGTTGCACATGGACGGAATTATTCGATCAAGAGCAAGACATGTACCAAGTTTACCACAGTTCGTTGTTATTTGAACCGCCGCTGTTCACGTGGACCAAGTTTGGGTACCGGGGGTGCCTTTCGTGTTTTGTTGGCTACATCATTTGGCACAAATACTATCGCGAGTTTGACCCCTTGATGCGGAATTTACGCGCCATTGGCTTGGACGACAAGTACAAGCGCTATGTTGTGCAGTTGGGTGACCCGACGTGGCTTGTGCTCAGCCATCCATTGGTATCGTTGGCGATGGTTTTGGATATTCTCGTGAATAGTGTGTATGGGGGTGCAGCCATTTTTCGCACGAGCCAATTGAATGACATGTTTCAATTTTTCCTTGGCAGTTTATATGGCTCGAGAACAGTGCGGCCACCCGTGAGAATCTCGTCCTCAAATGTGACTTCTGTAGGTCTGGGCTGCCTATTTAGCCATGCGTTATATGACACCCGTGACCAAATACATGAACTGGGAACATTGCTTTCAACCGGTGGACGCTGGACTTTTGGCGCTTACCGCTTCGATATACGCAGGTCCGGTGTTTTATTTTATTTCGCACACGCCTGTTGTCTGGGTTTTTCAATACATTGGAGCATTGCCGGTACCCGCGGAGAAAAAAGCCGAACAATACGATGCCGCTGCATGTACGACTTGCAGTTGTCTCTCTCATTGTCTCATCAAGCACTAGCTACGTTTGCCATTCTGCTCACGATGGCGTCTGTGCCCATTATAAATTCATTTGTCAGTCAACGCCTTCACGAACACCGCAAAAGTACAAAACGTAGCGGAAATATTTTGTTTCATATGCATGTGTAGAAAATGCGCCACCTGCCACAGGGCCACAGGTCAAATACGCCCATGGAAATTTTAACGACTGGAAACACCGCATTATGTACCGCTGGCACAAGCAATCAACAAATGTGATTGAAGGCGGGGCGATCTACCAACTCTTTGACGAACACCCGCAGACCAAGAAATTACCAATCTTTAGTGCCCGGGGCTCCGACTGCTTTGTATTCTGTGTCGATGACGCCGGCGTCATCGAGCGCCAAGTGCGACTGAGTCTAATTCACGCGCTGGACCTTTCGACGAAATGCCGCGTCTTGTCGATCTGTCCCGCCTGTCACACCCATCGTGCTGTGGGCGGCGTTGACGAAATGCAATGCGACGACACGGTAAAAGCATCACCGACGCAAAAGTATCGCGTCCACTTTGGGGCAAACAATTGCCGGTGGATTTAGGAACCGTCAAGTCCCGACAAGACGAATGTCGTTTTCATAGGTTTATAAGTGCATAAGTACTAGAACATGTCCTACACACCCAAAGTTTCGTCTCCGCCCGTGTCGCAAGATTGCAAAGTGCGCGTGTGTATTGTCGTCTTGAGCGCGTCGATTGCATCTCGCTCGTCATTCATTTGTGTACTCTCGTCGTCCCCTTGTCCATGTTCCTGCCAGATGGCCACGACGCGCCTCAACAAGGCCACGTGAGGCTTGGACGTTGTCGTGAGAAGTTGAAGACGCTGGGCAAAGTCAATTCGTTGGTGCGATAGCATCGTCGACGACCAAGTCAATCGGAGCAGCATGTCAACCATCGTCCATTGGCCAGATGCCGCCGCTTCAAACAGTGCTTCGACCGACGGACGCACGCCCAAGGCCACGAGATACTGCGCGAGGTCAGTCGCGCCCGCTCGGGCCGCGTTTTCCAACGCGTACCCGCCGAGTTCGCTCAAAACAGATTCAAAATCCGCCCGCGGCATTGCACAATCTTCAACAAACCACGCGAGCATGGCCAAGTGGCCATAATTGCACGCGAGGCGGAACCCTTGTTTGAGGACGTCGCGGCGTTCGGGCGCGGCCAGCTGGGCCATGAGGGGCTGGTCAATCACGTGGCGTGGCGTGGCACTCAACCATCGTGCCACGTCGGCTTGGCCCCATTTGCTAGCGAACCGGATGCACCATTTCGTAAATTCGCACCGCTGGTCGTCGTCGATATTGGGCCACAGCGTCGTGAGCAACCACGCGAGCATGTCGATTTGGCCTTGTCGCGTGGCTTCGAGGAGGATGTACGGGTCTCCGTCTGACGGCCGCTGGTACTTGCACACGACGCGAAACAAGTCCCATCGCCCAGTGTGGGCTGCCCGACGCGCCGCTTCTGTCCACAAATCGACTCGAAAGTCACTCGATCGACCGAGCAAGTCAAGCATCGATGCGTGGCCGCCCGCGACAGCCACCTCGAGCAACGACGTGTCCGAGACTACCGCGCGGTGATGTGTCCGTAGCACACGGACCAGCTCGTCGTGGCCGAAATAGACGGCAAAGTCCATCGCGATGGCTTTCATACGCGGGACATGGCGTATCAACTGCGCCAACCGAGCGGCCGTGCCATACTGGGCCAGCCACGGACCCAAGCGGTCATCGAGTGCTTGGAAATGGCGACCCATCGCGGCATGGGACACGGCGGTCGTGCTGTGGACACTCCAAATCGCCCACGAAAAGATCGACCCGTTTGGGTACAACGTTGCCAGCGGGGGCCGATCGAGTCGCTGGAACGGGAGCATGTCGCGCCACAAGCCAGGTTGATATGCCCACACGGAAGGCAGGACGTCGGGGCAGCGGAGGACAACCGATGCCATCATGATGTTGAGAAGGAGAATGGACGCGAATGTCCAAGGGGACGCGTTGCGACGAGGTGTGCGAGGACGAGTGATGGTCGGTGGTTGAAACGCTCCGAAATGCCAATTTCGTCATGTGGAGACCAATTGAATTCCAAGCCCATCGTGCCCTCGAGAGATTGACGCGGCAAACTCAACAAGGAATTCCCTCGCCTTCGAAGCGGCGCGCGAAATTTGACGTTGGTCTTGCTATTCGGTAGACATGCGACAGACCTCGTTCATGCCCGGAACAAAACCTCAAGTAACGTTAGGAATAATTTTGACTAGTTGTAATTTGTATGTTTATGATTGAACATTGGTGAGTTATATTGTCCCGCTGTTCGAAAGTCGAAAGTTCGTCACAGATTCATTGTTTGCGTGGCTGATCTTCAAACCGATGTCACGCTGCCCCATTTCTTCTTGATGCGTCTTGAATATCAATGATATCTACAGTTACTGTCGTGCTCTCGCGACAAGGTGTTGTGCTGTTGCAACAACCGACTTTGCCACAAGATACGATTCTGCGGGCCTTCGAATCAAGACGCACAATCAACACAAACATCGTGAGGTGTCGTAACTGTCGACTAAATCAAGGTCCAGAAGCCCGGTCGCGATGACCGAAGTCCAGCAAGCGCCGACTTCCGCGCCGTCGCATCGCAATCAAAGTCAGCACGATTTCTCTGTTCTGTTCGGTTGGCTACGTGATCAATTTGATCGCTATGGTACGTTTCGTTCGTCATCGACTTAACCTTGTTGTAGCCGTTCAAAGCGCATATATGAGCGAACCCTTGACGTGGAACTTGCAGCCTCCGCCGCTTCACACCACGCTCGTCGACTCGTTTGATGAATATACAAACTCGACGTTCCGCTACCTCCCGGCAAAGTACAAAAACGCGACGCTGGCCACGTCAGTCGTGTTTACCAAAGACGCGACGGCCAATGCATTTTTGCTACGATATACCGTCACGCTGCCCTCTCACGGGGATACAAACTGTGGCAAGTATATGCCACAGTTTCCAGGCTCAGTCATCTCCTCTTGTTGGTTTGACAATCCCGAGCAGGCGGGGTTGATCGCCCGGGGGGTGTCTGATTTTGTGTGCAATATGGTCGCTCAAAATACGTCCACTCGGTTGACCATGGCTCGGTTGTAACATTGCCAACAAGACATGGTTGCGACAAACTATGCCGCGGCGTGCTGCACGTGGCTTGAACCAACGACCGACGGTGACACGTTTGGCGTGTACCACAGCGCGCAGATTTTCGAGTCGTCGTTGTTTGGGTGGACCAAATTTGGCCTCCGAAGCGGACTCGCTTGTTTCGTTGGGTTTGTGATTTGGTATTTTTATTACCGACATTACGCGCCGCTGCTCTCGAATTTGCGCACACTTGGTTTGGACAACAAATACCGTCGCTACGAGGTACATCTGGGCGACCCGACGTAGCTCGTTCTCAGCCATCCAATTGTGTCGCTTGTCATGGTTGTCGATACGTTTGCCAATGGCGTGTACAGTGGAGCCGCGGTGTTTCGATCCAGCCAATTCAGCGACGTTTGCCTCGGTGGGTTGTGTGGCTCGCGCACGGTACGTCGTGCTTGGGATTTTTGAGACAAATCGTTGAATGACTGCGTACTTGACTATGCGTTATTTGACACGTCTGATCAAGTACATGCACTGGGAGCATTGTTTTCAACCGGTGGACGCGGGAGTGATGGCACTTACCGAGTCATTTTACGCTGGGCCGGCATAGTATGTCATGTCGCACATACCAATTGTCTGGGTGTTTCAGTTGCTCGGGTCGTTGATTGTACCCTTGGCAAAAAATGACGAGCAATACGATGCTGTTCCAGGTACGAGTCTCAATGGTTGGCAATTTATACCACGACCATGTAGCAACATTGGCGTTTTTACTTACCATGGCGTCCATGCCCATCACGACTTCGTTTATCGACCAATCTATCCACAACAAACGAAAAAGTACGCTTGCCTTAATTCACTTCGATGGAACAATATATCAATCGGTTTTTAGATCAAAGCCAGCAAGTGCCAGGAGACGGTCCTCAAAAGTTTGCATTCATGAGATTCAACGACTGGAAATACCGATTTTTGTTTCAAAGGCATCGCCAACAAATGGCGTCTCTTAGCGGTGGTGGGCTCTACCGCCTCTTGGAGGAAACGCCCCGGTACAAGAAATTTCCCCCTTTTAGTTCACGTGGCTCTGACTGCTTTGTTGCTTGCTTGGATGACGCAGGCATCGTTGAAATCCAAGTGCGCCTGAGTCTAATCCACGCCTTGGACTTGCAATCAGAGTCGCCGCTCCTGCTCTGCCAACATGTCACGCACACGATCCACCAAGGGTAGTGGGTGTTGTAGATGATCAACATTGCACACCGCCGTTGAATGTGCCGCCGTCGTGTAAAGTTAGCACCGAGGTGCAAACAATTGCCTCTGGATTCAATGACCGATAGGTTTTCATGCGAATTAATGAATAATTCCACCTCGAAATTGTCGTTTGAAAAGTCCCTACCATCGCTGGGTGAGCTATCCCATTGCTACGTGGTGTCTCTTGTCACTTACCACGTCTTGGCTTTGATCAACACCATTTGAAACTCAACAAAGGAATCCTCGACGGTTGGATTTGAAGGGTGTCGTGGAGATGTCGTAATGTGCCGTCTTGGGGTCGTTTCGCCGTGAACAATAGAACCTCGCCCTTGGAAGGAATCTACCACGAATCAATGGTACCAGTTCGACTCCTTCAGGCTAAAACTTCCGTGCGACTCCCTTGACGCATGTACGTGGCCCAACTACGACAACTCACCTCAATTGATTGGCCACAACTTAAGTCATTCGACTTTTCGCACGACGTGGGGGATCGTTTCCTTGGCGAATAACCAAACACTGCAGCATTGATGAATGGAAATATACCGTGCAACGCTCCGTCGACACAAATCTTCTTGACTATCAAGTGGACAATCAATGTTGAAGTTGATGTTAAGATGCAGTGAGCTGTCACTGTAATGCGCCAACGAAACGCTGCAGGTCGCTGTCCTTCCTTTTTGTCGACGAATTTTACTGGACAATTCCGCAAAGCGATTGCAAGTCATTGGCAACAATGCTGTGTGACGCAGTCATCGGCTAAGCAGTCATTTCGGTTGACTGTGAAACCATCTTTTTGGAAGTTCATGCCAAATCTCCGGAACCAGTTGACCCTCTGTGATTGGATATAATCTCCTTGATTGTTTCAGTTATTTGTGGCCAATAATAACCCATCCTACAATCAACCGTGTTATGATTGAATAAAATTGAATTTTTATGGCCTATCACAAGCATGCAAGGAATTATTTTAATCGGAATTCAACGGTGGAATTTTGTGTGGCACGCGAAAATGAAATGCATTGATTGAATATCTAATGTATTCCTTGGCGACATAAAACGTGTTAAATTATAACCAATCATCGGCAGTTGATTCCCCTCTCCCATTTGATTGACTGAAATGGCCATCGGCTCGAATATTTGTTTTTCGTACCCCCCCCTTCGACTTGCATGTCTACCCACCCCTGATCAACCACGTCCCTTGAGGTCGTGGCGCTGGCGGACGCCGTCAGCTCTGCCACCGACGCACTCTTGCCGTGGCAGTAGTGCCTATTGTGTCCCTATCAAAAGCACCGGTCGAGTGGTTCGTCGCCTCCACTGCATCCCAACATTGCTTCTTGCTTCGATAGCCTTCTCAGCCCCGATTTGTTCTTTTTCCGAAGAACTAGGCTGCCGTTGGCGGCACGCAAGCTCCCACATTCCAACACTTGCCCGCTGGTTGCTCTTGTTGCATGATGACGTCGGCTGATGCTTCCTATGCGCGTGAATTGAACGCCGCGCGCGACGCTGGCTACGACTGGGTAAAGCCGCTCGCCGAGACGCTCAAAGCCCGCGCGCGCCAAACCCCGGACAGCGTCGCGTATACGTTTTTGGACGACCGGGGTGACGAAACCAGTCGGTTAACGTTTGCGCAGGTCGACGCGGCCGCGCGTGCGATCGCCGCGACGTTGCAAGCGTTATCAGGTATGACTTGCCAGCAACGCAACGTCACCGACATACGTGTCTAGGTCTGGCTGTGGGCGACCGTGCCGTGCTCTGTTACCCCGCGGGTCTCGACTTTACGGCGGCGTTTTGGGGCTGTGTCTATGCAGGGGTTGTGGCGACGCCCATTGCGCCGCCGCACCCGGCGCTGCTTGCGAAAGAATTACCGAGGTTCAATCGCATGGCGGCGGATTGCGCAGCCAAAGTCATCTTGACCACGCACGCGTACTTTGATGCGGCCGTGGCCCCAGCGCCAGCCAAGTGGGTGTCGGACAGTGTCGTGTGGCTGGCCACGGATGGCGCGTCGCAAGCGGCACATGGGTACCGCGACGTGGTCAATGCGATGGACGACGTGGCATTTTTCCAATACTCGTCGGGGTCCACGTCAGACCCCAAGGCGGTCATGATTTCGCACGGCAACATCCAGGCGCAAATGCTTACGTGGCTGGCGTTAGTCGAGCCGTCTGACGTCATGGTGTCGTGGCTTCCTCATTTTCACGATATGGGGTTGGTGGTCTTTACGTTGTTGCCGGTTGCGATCGGTCGGATGCTCGATTGTGCGACTTGCTGATGGCATTTCGTAGGCGCCCACTGTGTGTCGATGGCCCCGCTTTCGTTTATCAAAGACCCGACACTTTGGCTCCGCAGCGTGACGCGATACCACGGCACGATGATTTGTGCACCCAATTTTGGTTACGCGTTGGCCGCGCGCAAAACGAGTTCGGCAGTCGTTGCCACGTTGGCGCTGGCGCACTTGAAAAAAGCCATGTGCGGCGCCGAACCCATACGCGCAGACACGTTGCACGAGTTTGCACAGACGTTTGCGCCGGCCGGATTTGACTCGAAAACGTTTGACTGTGGCTACGGCATGGCCGAAGCGACGTTGGTATGCCGTCGCCACCGATGTGTCGATTTGACTCGTGTCGTAGGCCATTTCGACAAAAGGCAGCCACGCGCGGTACGACCCCACGATTTTGACCGTGCAAACCCGGGTCCTCCAAGAAGAGCATTGCATTGCCTTGGCCACAGCGGACCAATCATCCGAAGCCACGCGAACGTTTGTCGGATGTGGCTATTTGGCACCAACGTTCAAACTTATTGTTGTGGCCCCAGCGACCGGAAAAGAAGTGGCCGAGCGCCACGTGGGGGAATTATGGATTCAAAGCCCCAGTGTGGGCAAAGGGTATTGGAATCGAGACGAGTTGACCAATCAAATGTTTGGCGCGACCGTCGAGTACGTTGACAGAGTGCATTCTTCAAGTTGAGTAAACGTGTGGTGTTCTAGGTCCCAAGAAGGTGTTTGGTTTCGAACGGGGGATTTAGGATTTTGCAACCATCGCGAAGTGTTCATCACGGGCCGTCTGAAGGACTTGATTATTATTCGAGGACGAAACATGTATCCCCAAGACATCGAACTGACAGTACACCGTCTACTATCCTCGAGAGGAAACAAACGAGCATATGTAGGTCGAGCAAGCGAGCGATCAAGTGCGACCTGGATGCGTGGCTGCATTTTCAGTCGAATCGGCGTCGCACGAAGAAGTGGTCGTAGTTGCCTTGGAACTTCAAGTGAATTTAAAAGACGATATGGCTGCATTGAAATCCATTGCACGAACGATATACACTGCTGTCAACGAGGAGCATCGCCTTCTGTGTGGTGCAATTGTGTTGCTCAAGCCTCGTAGCATCCCCAAAACCACCAGCGGGAAAATTCAACGCAACGCTACGAAAGCAAAATACGAAACTGGCCAATTGGCGGTTCAATTTATCCACAAGGATTCAACAACACCCGAAGAATCTATTTTTCAGCCAGAAAACGCAGACACGAATGGTGCTAAGTTTGAATCCATAGCCGAAGCACAATTGGCGCAAGTGTGGATTCATGTCTTGCACTTGAATCCTAGTGACGTGACCCGTGAATCATCAATTTTCAGTCTTGGTGGCGATTCCTTGACCATCATGCTAGTTGCAGCAGAATGCGAACGAAGGGGTCTACCTGCGTCTGCAACAAAAATGTACGAGGAGCCTGTGTTGTGGCGCGCTGCTCAAAGTTTGGTAAGCGAACCATCGTCGATGGATTGGCCTTCTGCTGTCTTGGATGTGTCTGCGTTGGACGAAATCTATCGGGATTGGCCATCCGGAACGCATCAAGTGTACCCTGTGACGCCGTTGCAAGCTGGCATGATACATGCAACGATTAAGGACCGCAGCGCGTATGTTGCTCAAGAAATATTTATTCTAGGAAAATCCATGGAAGTTGAAAAATTGGTTGCTGCGTTTGACACCGTGGTGCGCCAACGCGAGATTCTACGAACAACATTTGTGGCGTTGTCAACTGGCATTTTCCAAGTGATCCAGCGCACCGTTGAAGTTGTCAATGTTGCCGACGGGGAGAACATTGATGACTTCTTGACCCAAGACAAGACCCTGGGTTTTGAAGTTGGCGGGTCAAGTTTTGTCCGTTTCACTATTTTTCAAACGCAAATGGACACATATGCTGTTTTGACATTGCATCATGCCTTGTACGATGGTTGGTCTCGAGTTATGCTCATGGAAGACTTGTCTGCCGCGTATCGCGACGAACGTTTGATTTCGCGTCCGCCGTTTTGCTCGACAGTAGATTATATCCAAGCCCAAGACAGGGACGTAATTTTTCAATTTTGGAATCCCCTTTTGAGAGGAGCTACACCTTCCCTTGTTGCATCAACACCGCTTGATATTATCGATACTGAAATCACAGACCCATTGTCTATTGAGGCGATTCTGACGCTTGAAGAAATGGCCACTGTGGCTAAATTGGCAGGTGTGACTGTCGCATTATTTGCCAAAGTTGCATGGGCTGCAACCCTTCGAAAGTATACACGTCAGAATGACGTTATATTTGGTGAAGTCTTGGCGAACCGTTCGTTGCCAATCTGCAATGGAGACAGGTACACAATTTTGACTGTTAGATGATTATTAATTTATATTCTGCATTTGTAGAATCATGGGCCCACTTATCAGTACAACGCCATGTCGAATCCTATTCAATGACGAAAAGTCGGTCGTTTCTCTTCTCCACAGCACGCAAACTTTGTCTGCCGAAGTGACGAAATATCCATACATAACCCCAGTTGAAATCAAGAAATGGAGTGGCACCAGCGACGAATTATTTGACACCGTTTTTCTTATGCAGCATATTCCCAATTTCGACGCAACGCTGAACATGGATGTGAATCTGTTGCACACGCAACGGGCCATTCATTCCATCGACTTCGCCTTTAAACTTACTTTGGAACCAACCCGGAGTACTCTTTTGGCTCACGCTGAATTTAATCCGACACGAATAACTTGGGCAGAAGCCAAAGAGTTACTTCATGAATTCAATTTTACACTTTCGCGATTACAAAACGCCGTCCAAGAAAATCTTCCGATATCTGAGTTGTGGGAATTATCACCTTCACAGCTTGGCAACATTGAATTGTCGTCCTTTGGAAAATTGGAAAATCTGCCCTTTGAGTTGCTTCATCACGCGTTTGAAGAGCGCGCCGGTCGACATCCTGGCGTCCGCGCTGTTGAGTTTGAAGGATCGTGGCTGTCATACGGTGAGCTGAACGATATGGCTAATGCTCTGGCTGCGAAATTAATTGACATTGGCGTTGGGGTGAATTGTCGAGTTGCCGTGATCATGGACCGATGTTTGGAATTTCCTCTGGGTTTGTTGGCTGTTTTGAAAGTGGGTGCGGCGGTCATGCCGCTTGATGCATCGTTTCCTGTCAGTCGTTTAAGACGCGTTATAAGTGATGCTACTGCTACTGCAGCCTTAACAACACCCCTGCACAGCTCAACATTGACAATCGCATCGTTGGGAGTACACGTAGAGAGTGTTTCCATTGACAAGTTGCGCCAAGAGGCATTCGAGACAAGGTTCGAATCCCCTATGGTTGAAGCATCAGGTAACGACGAAGCGGTCGTCTTATTCACGTCAGGGTCGACGGGGCGACCGAAAGGAGTGGTACTTTTGCACAAAGGTGTAGTCAATGTAATTGCCTACCGCACCAGAGAATTTGGCATGGTTGAAGGTGCACGAGTGCTTCAATTCTTAGCCATTGGATTTGATATGAGCCAGTGGGAGATTTGGGGGGCGTTGTCCAACGGTGCTACCCTCGTTTTACGTGGAGAAGACGCCTTCAAAGCACTTGCTACCGTGGACGTACTCATTTGCGTTCCAACTGGACTCGGTCTTTTGGGGAGTCCATCACAATACCCCAAGTTGAAATTTGTAACGCTGGCCGGGGAACCATTGCCAACGTCCTTGAAGGACTTGTGGGCCCCTGCCGTGAGATTGACCAATTGCTGCGGTCCATCTGAAACCACAATCATTAGTCACTCGTCCCTACAGCACGTGAATGTAAATGTAAATGTTGGTCGGCCGATTCCAAACATGA